>WOGR01005370.1:0-13871 GCA_015342045.1 Leptinotarsa lineolata | reverse complement strand
GTCGCTTATGAGTTTAGAGATTTAGATTTCAAAGATGTAATCGAGGAGTTCGCCATTCGAAAGGCCCGAAAAAAACCTGTGTAATAAATAAAATTTGTAACACGTCTTTTTGTAAAAAAACATATTTTTATGGGGAGGAGGGAGGGGCTCCCAACGGTGACTGGCCCATGGCCCCGGAAAACCTAAAAACGGCACTGGCTGATCGTATAGATTTAGGTAGTGCATTATCAAATGCTCCTTCTATTTCGAGAAATACAGTAACCGCAATCTCCTTGTTGTCAAGGGATTGGGTAATTTTCTCTACAAGGTTGTTCAATGCTAAATCTGTCGAACTGATGGTTTGATAGACATACTGGAAGCCGATCTTCATCATATCATCAATTCAGATATAATAAAGGTTAAAGATTGGTGCAACTCGAACCTTTTATCCTTCAACATTTTGAAAACCAATATAGTGTCCTTCAAATGTGTAGTTGCTGATATTTTTTAAACCACCCGATTATTGAAAGACCACGGTATATCTCTTTCTAAATCATCGTGGCGAACTCACGAAACTAGGAAGAAGAATGGCTGAGTTTCCAGTGGATCCTACGATGGCAAAAATGTTGTTGGCTTCAGAAAAGTACAAGTGTTCCGAGGAATTAGTTTTGATAGCAGCTATGCTGTCAGAAAATGGTGCAATATTTTACAGACCAAAGGACAAAATCAAACATGCGGATACTGCCCGAAAAATTTCAATCATGTTGGAGGAGATCATTTGAGTTTACTTAACGTGTATAATCAGTTGAGAGATTCTGATTATTCCACACAATGGTGTTACGAAAATTTCATTCAATGTAGATCCATGAAACGTACACGGGATGTTAGGGAGCAGTTGGTGGGTTTGATGCAGAGAGTAGAAATAGATATGGTTAGAAACATAATTGAGACAGTTAACATAAGTAAAGCCATCACCGCCGGGTATTTTTACCACATCGCAAAATTATCCAAAGCAGGAAGTTACAAAACCGTGAAGCACAATCAAAGTGTAACTGTTCATCCGAACAGCTCACTGTTTGAGGAGCTTCCCAGATGGATTTTATAACATGAATTGGTATTCACCACTAAGGAATTTATGCGGCAAGTCATAGAAATAGAGAGTAAGTGGTTGCTAGAAGTTGCACCACATTATTATAAGCATAAAGAATTGGAAGAAAACAATTTCAAGACAAGAACTTGAATGATAATGTATATTAATTTACATTTGTAATAAAACATATTTAAATTAAGAAATGTCTTTGATATAGCAAAATAATATGACCTACCTCACCACAATCATAACATGTTGGGCTTTGACGAATTTAATCTACCGTGAATGCGTTCGGTTTTCTTCCAGAACCTTCGTCTTTCTAATTTTTCAATTCGACCATTTGTGTTTTGCTTTTTATATATTCTGCTAATTTCCATCTTTTAATGTTATCAAGCAAGTCTCCAATATAACAATAAGATTCAGGCAAAATGTTCAACACATCCATTTTTTCTTTTCAGGTAAACTTGCTCCAACATTTTTCAATTTGCTTACATATTTTCCAGAGTCACTTAAAAATGTTGCCGATTCATTGTAGTCTTTAAGTTTCAGTCCTCTAACTTACTTCTGCAGACAATTTGCAATGCAGTCGATTCTTTCAGGTAGCAACTGTCTTTTTCATTATATTTCATTTATTCGAATAGTATTTGTAGTTCATAGCTTTCAAAGCGTTTTCTTACCAATCTTACTTGTCTGTGTTTGACTTTGCTCTTTCTATCACCATATGACACTTTTTCAGTATCAGAAATAACTCGTTCTATCCACATACTGTATAGTCTTCTCTATCAAATACTGGTATAGCTGCATCTTCATTTTTCGCCATTTTTTCAACGTGCTTTCCTTGGTGAGCACGTGCCGTGTACGTGCTCACTTTCGGCGTTCTCTCATTCAATGGTAATAACTAATTCGACCAAGCTCTGCAACCATGTTAAAGTGTGGAATCATTCATCAGATTACAAATGAATAGACTTAATTCTCTCTTTGATAACAACACTTACATCTAATTAACAACTTAGGCCCAATTCACACAGAATGGATGTCGGTCAGAGACGTGGCGCGGACATGGCGCAGACTTTTGCCTCTTTCGCGTCTTCCCTATGTTAACAAAGGGTCCAAATCATATAAAAGCGATCTGTCATCAAGACGTTTCCACGTCGCTTTCATGTGATTTGGAACCCTTGTTAACACAGGAAAGATGCGGAAGAGACAAAAGTCTGCGTCAAGTCTCCGCTCGATGTTCGTTCTGTGTGAATTGTGCCTTAGATGTCTTTTAGACCAGTACATAATACAGAACAACGCCATCACGTCAATTACTTTTCTACCTTCTAGACAGTGTTGCCAACACAGCATAGGCGTAGAATACTCGTGGTAAATCGAAGTGCAATATAAATGTATCAAATGTATCACGATACTCAACACTTCTTGAAAACGTACCAATAATATTGGTATTTAATAAATTAAAATCCAATTTCTGTGTAAAATTTACACATCATTGTGAAGAGTCTTTATTGAAATGAATTATTTTTTTTTCAAAGAAATAATTTCAATGTGTTGAAGAAATATTGACAGGTGGTTTGTTTAGACTGCTGTTAACAAAAAATTCTAGTAATTTATTATCAAGAAATTTGCCTAGAAGTTTGATACTGTGTCCTAACCACGTATAGACATATTAAATATGAAAAACGATGTACTGAGATTATTCTTGCTAAACAATATGTTAGTTTTTATTAGAAGTTTGTTTGGGTTAGCCTCATTTTTTAAAAATGTGATGAGAGTAGTGTTATCAGTGAAAGTAAAACAATGGTAAAGTTGTGTATACGAAAAATGAATAAAATAGATTATGAATGAGTGGGGGCCTAGAACCTTACCTTCTAACTGGTTTCAAGTCAGACATTTTTTCTGAATTAAGTGTCATATACTAATAACTGTTTATCACTTGTCAGATATGTAAAAATAGAAGGAGGGTGTTTTTAAATATCAAATTTTTATAGTTTATAGTGTGTTCTCCATTTTCAAGGAACGGTTGGATTGCGTCACTGTGATCACATTCCACTATGAAGCGTCTAAGCACTCGGTTGCAAAAGTTATCAAAGAATTTTTTGTGAATTTTTTTTCACAGTGTGTCACCCAAATGCGTCGCAAGCAATAAATTATTTTCAAGGAAAAGTTAGATTGGGTATCATGATCACAATCCACTATGGAGCGTCTGAGCAGTCGGTGGTGAAAGTTATCAAGATATTTTTTTTAAATTTTTTTTTCGCAGTCTATCACCCAAATGCGTCGTAAGCAGGGAATTATTTTCTGGGAACAATTAGATTGAATTACTAAAATCATATTCCACTATAAAGCGTCTGAGCAGTCGTTTGCTTAAGTTATCAAAAATATTTTTTTGGAAAATGTCTTTTTCGCAGTGTATCACCCAAATGCGACGTAAGCAAGAATTATTCTCGAGGAACGATTAGATTGGTTCATTTTGATCATACTCCACTATGAAGCGTCTAAGCAATTGGTTGCAAAAGTTATCAAAAAAATTTTTCTTGTAAATTTCTTATTCGCACTGCTGTATCACGCAAATGCGTCGTAAGCAAGGAATTATTTTCAGGAATAGGTTAGATTGGGTCACTATGATCATATTCCACTATGAAGCGTCTAAGCAGTCGGTTGTAAAAGTTATCAAAATTTTCTTTTTTGAAAATTTCTTTTTTGCAGTGTATCATCCAAATGCGTTGTAAGCAAGGAATTATTTTCAGGAAACGGTTGGTTTGGATTACTGTGATCACATTCCACTATAAATCGTCTAAACAGTCGATTGCAAAAGTTATCAAAAATTTTTTTTTTAATTTTTTTTTTGCAGTCTATCACCCAAATGCGTTAGCAAGAAATTATTCTCAGGGAACGGTTGGATTGGGTTACTGTCATCACATTCCATTATAAAGTGTCTAAGCAGTCGGTTGCAAAAAAAGTTTTTGATTTCTTTTTCGCAGTGTATAACCCAGGAGAATAATTGAGCAAGGAACTTCGGAGATAAATATTTTACGAACAAAGTCCCCTCACAATTTCATGTATAATAAAGCAATTCCATATTTCAATTACTTTATACGTCGATTTTTTATAACAAATATCAATTATTACTATTTGTATATTCCTATACTACAATATTCATTCCGCTAATAGTGGGGATACACGCCACTGGTCGCTCGGCAGAGTTCGGAAAATTTTGCACCTGGATCTGGCAGCAAACTTCACATTCGTGAAAATGCTGACCGCGGTAAAATTATTCCCAAGCCTAGGGTCCAATTCAGAAGGGAATACTCGTAGAAAAGTAAAGGAGATAAGCTACAAGAACTTGAAACTGATATTGTTGATAATGAATATCTGTTCGACGAAGAAATACTAACCGAAGGAGAAAGAAAAGAGGGGTATCTTAAGAAAGAATTATTAAAACTTGCCAAGGAACATGAAAAAGCAAGAGACTTTGAGCAAGTGCTTCGATATCACATGCCCCGAGATTTAGGTAAAGATTCTGAGTCTGATTATATTGAAGTTGATGAATTAGAAAAGTTATTTATTCGAAGCAGAAGAAATGGGAAAAAGACCAGATGGCTTCTTCTGTTTGCAAATTTGGTGCGAAAGATTCCGTCAGAACAGAAGAATTCGAGCTATTACTAGAAGATCAAATCCAGTTCATCCAAGCATTACAAATTCCAGGTATTAAAGAGAAAAAAGAGACCGAATTTACAGAGATACAAAGTAAAAACTGAGTATTGAAGAGACTGAAAAGAGTTTGCCAATATATCTTTTCAAGGATGACTTGATACAAGCTATACGAGAAAACAAAATGTTAATTATAGAAGGAGAGACTGAATTAGGCAAAACAACACAAAATCTACAATACTTGCATGAAGCGGGATTTACAAAAATAATAAAAAATTGGTTGTACTCAGCCTAGAAGAGTTGCTGCAATGTCAGTAGCAGCAAGAGTTGCTCAAGAAATGAGCGTTGTGCTTGGAAATAAAGTGGGGTATGCTATCAGATTTGAAGACTGCACCTCCGCCAGAACAGTCATTAAATGCATGACTGATGGTACTTCACACAGAGAATTTTTATCAACGCCCGATTTACAGTTATATAGTGTTATGATCATTGAAGAGGCTCACAAGACAACACATATTTCATTGATCCTTGTTGAGGATCTAGCCAGATTTTGACCAGATTTGAAGTTGTTGATTCCAAGTGCAACACTAGATGTTGCTAAATTCTCAGAGTTTTTTAATGTTGCATCTATGTCTCAAATTCCAGGAAGAAGATTTCCCGAAGATAGGTATATATTACACCAAAGCCCTAGAGGCTAATTATGTAGATGCAGGTGTTATATCAGTGTTGCAAATACATGTTACAAAACCTTTGGATGATGTTTTAGTATTTTTGACTGATCAAGTGGAAATAGATACATGTCAATAACTACATTAGGATTGTGCTCGAAGATTAGGTTCGAAAGTTAAGAAGATGATTATTTCTCCAGAATATGCTAATTTACCGAGTTGAAAAACAGCATTAGCTGACACTTCGCCCATTCGTCATAAGTTTATTTTCAAATAATGTGAATACAAATTAGAAATCCTTTATCCCTTGTGATGAATAAAGTCGATTATTATTATCATTATTATTATATGCAGGAAAACATTTTCGAACCTACCCCTCCAGTATCCAGAAAAATTGTACTAGATACAAATATAATAATAATAATAATGAATGTTCATTGCTTGCCGGTAAAATAATTACAGAACTGTGAAACTTAACCTAAAGAAGAAACAACACAAAAGCAGTGGTGTTAGGTCAGTTGACGGATTCTTCCACACTCCCCTGAAACAAATAATGAATGCTAAATCATTAATAAAAAATCTAACTACTTATAATAAGGTAAGTACCCATAACCTATATAAATAATTAATACTTATACCACTGGTTAAACGAATATAAACTAAAAATATGCATTTTGTTCACTCGGTTATATCATTGGTGGGACATCAACATTTTCTTTTGTTTTTTTTTGAAGGAATTCAAAGACACTGCAAAATTGGAAATATCCAGTAAAGAGGCATTTATAGCAATCTGATAAGAGAATGAGGATTTGAATATGTCTTTTTTATGCAATGGAATATAAATAAGATTTTTTCTCCTCAAATAATATTATGAACATCTGTCCTGTATGTGACTCTCCTGTACAGATATTCAGGTGTATTAGTTTCGAGGATTTTATAAAAAAAGCAACATGAATATAGTAAACGACGCTTAGACATACTTATCCAGCCCATTTTTTTAAGCTTATGTGAAATCCCATTCCCTTCTTTTGAGACTGAGAATTTGGCGTAGACATGAATGTTGTACCTTTTGAATACGAAAGGGATCAGATTTCCGTAAAAAGGTCCATAAATTACGTCACAATGGTTGAAATGTGAGAGAACCATCGAATTGGATAACAATTTTTTTGTTTTTGAATTCATTTAATTTTGATGAAGATATAACAATTTCAGAGCTGCGTATGCCGTTTTCAGATTAGAAGTGACATGTTTGTCGAATCGTAATTTTTAATCTAGATGTAAACCAGGTTTTTTCACATGATCGTTGAAGTTGGTAACATCATCATTGATACAGATTCCAAGTCTATTCGTAGCTTCTATTTTTTGAATTTCATTTCCGAATAAAATGGCGCAAGTTTTCGAAGAATTGATTCTTAGAAAATGTTTTTCCGGGATAAGTCTGCATTGATTATAACATTAGCTTCTTCAATTTCGTCCATATTGAAAGAAAACTACACTTGAGTATCATCGGCATATAAATGATAATTACAGTAGGAAAAATCATGATGGAAGTTTGAAGTATACAATGTATATGAAAGAGGACCAAGAATGCTATCTTGGGGTAACCCTCATTGAATGGTTAGACTATCTGAAATTTCATTATCAATCTTCACATGTTGTTGACGATCGATTTGAGGAGTTCCACTGACGTCCTGCCGAATCTAAGGTAATGTATATGTGATAATAGTGTCTCATGGTTAATCGTATCAAAGGCACGGGAATATAAAGACAACGCACATTTTGTTGTCTAGCGTCTTTACTTTATCATCAGTAACAACACTCAAGGCCGACGTACATCTGTATCCGCTCCTAAAGCCAGACTGATGTTCAGGAAGCACTCTTCTATTTGAAACATAGGTGCGGATTTGTTTTTCTAAATTTTTTTCTAAAATTTTAAACAGAGGTGAAAGAATATTTATAACTCTCAACTGGCTGAAATAGATTGCATTAGGAACTTTAGGCAAAGGTAAAATAAATGCTCTTTTCCAGGCGATAGGAAAATAATTTTCATACATACAGGCGTTGAATATTTCCGTCAAAAAGGGTATAATAAATGGACAACAAAGTATAATGATTTGACTGTTTATATTATCATGACCAAAGGCTTTTGTTTTGATGTTTTTAATAATTTGCATTAAGTACTTCATCTTCAGTTTCATGTTTGAAGAAAAATTGTTGCGATTCATCCACCTCACTATTATTATAATAATTTATTTTATCATTATCAGGCATTCGATTATCTTCGAGTTCATTAATTGAAAAATTTTTATATTCTTCAGGATGTTTCAATGCTTCCGGTATTACAGAATTATGTTTACTCGTTATATTCAATTTTTTCATTTCTTTCCATTTTTCTTTCAAGGTACAGCCAGAGAGTTTGAAATCTAAATATGCTTTTTCGCTCTTTTTATGTCCGAAGATGTAATATTTCGCAATTCTTTATGATATTCCCAATGGGGCTGCAGTTTAGATTTTTTATATCTATTCAAAGCCTTGTCTCTCAGTTTTTCCAACAATTTCATATTATCCGTTATCCAGGGCTGTTTTCTCCTTTTGTTAGAAATAAAAACGAGCGTTTTTGTCGGAGCATGATGATTTACTACGTTCATAATGGTTTTATTCAAGAAATTAACTTTATCGTCTATACGATTCAATTGAATAATCCTGTATTTCAAGATCATGTTGAAATTGTTAAAAGTGAATACCAGAAAAGTCAGGAAAGTAACATTTTTTGTTTTTACATCACTGCGACCTTTTACAAATGAACAATAAATTAAGAAGTGTCTAACAAATCCCATATCAACCACACCTACGCTATTCAATTCAAAATTAGAGTAAAGATGATCGATTAAAGTCATAGATTGATTCGTAATATGAGTTGCATCAGAAATTTCTGCGTGAAATTGAATGATTCCGTTACTGATCTGAAATCATCTAATAAGTTAGAATCTGTTTTGAAATAATCGATATTGAAATCGCCAAGAGATATAATATGTTCAAATTCAGGATGAATGTTTATTAAAAAGTTTTCGAATCTGTTCAGGAAAGCCACATGATCAGTTTTAGGAGGCCTATAACATACTCTCACAGCAATTTCTTCTTTTCCCACCCGAATTTCTATCCACAGATGTTCAAGGAAACTTTCATTTTCAGAAATTAAAACTTTGTATCATAAAGAGTTTTCAATAAAGAAAGCTACTCCTCCTCTACGTTTGGAGACTTTATCATTTCTAATCAAGGAATAACCATCAACGTTCATAAAGCTTTCAGAAATACCACGATATAAACAAGTTTTGATACCCCTAATACATGAAATTTTTTGAATGAATAAAAGAGTCGATTTCATTAATTTTCGGGGCCAAAGAACAAATATTTATGTGTCCCACCGAAATGAACATATCTCAAACTACTAAAGTGCCTCTTCACAATAAAAAAAAACTCGTCGAGAGCAATAGTACGTGAGCCACAATACTTCGTCAAAACAACTATCAATAGAATGTTTCCACAAGCATGAATGAATACTTATTATATTACACTCAATATCGAATAGACAATCCAAAAAACAATAATAAAAAACAAAATGTGAACTAAAGATCTATAGCTGCCTATTACGAAGATTTTTCTTAGCAGCTACAATAATGGTGAGATCGTCTTGTTCAAGCTGCCTCTTTTGAGATGAACTGCTTGCAATGGAGGAAACGCTGTTGCTTCTATGCAGTGTTGATTAACTCGAATGATGATTAGTCGAAAAATTCAGAAAGAACTGTATTTCCAGGTTGTCAAGGCTGTAGCTTTTACCGTCTATAATAAGGGAGTCACCTATGATAGTTGCTACCTTTCCTTGTTGCCTGGCAGTATTTTGAAAATGATACAGGCGTTTCTTCTTCTGATATTCTTCCGCAGGATAATCAGGCGATATGAATATTCATGTACCCTTGAGTTTCTTGGCCTGGCTAAGAATAGCTTTTCTCACTTTACTGTTGTCACACTCAATGAGGATGGAATGTGGTTTATTCGGTTTGCTACCGGAATTTATTCTAAAAACATTCCGCAGATCCTTCTCTGCAAAATCAATGGTAAGCTTTTCGTAAATAAGATTAATTGCCGATTCGTATATGTCTTCACCTGCTGAATAATTATAATTAAGTTATATTTCTTTATCCTCTTTTCTACTAATAATATACGCCCTTTTCATACGATATTTTTAGCTTTGAGCTGTTCGTTTTACCACTTCGGCTAGGTTATTTTGTATCGTATTTTCATTGATTTAATCCGATCCTTCAAGCTTTCATTTTGGTCTGATAATTTTCGAAACATTTTATAAATCTCCCCTTCCGAAATATTTCCCATGTCCATTCTATAAATCTCTGGTTCACGTACTAATTGCTATTATCTTCAAAATAATAGGTATTTACCAGCTTTTTGCAGCAAGAAAAACAATAAAATATGAATATCTCGTTGATTTTCAAAAATTCTAGTATATCGACTGCAGATAGTAAATATCATATATTCATATCTTGTGCAGAATATATAAATTTGATATAAATTTCATTGTAGTACTCAAAATAGGTCTGTCATTAAACGACAAATTCGGTAGAGCACTTATTCACGATGTTCATTACAGGGATGTCGGTATCATATAGCAGAATCTTCATTAACAATTGATAATATCATTTATGTTATGATCCGGAATTTGCTAAGCAAAACCATTTCAATTCATGAACGGGAATGGAAAGTTTAATGGTGGTGCCAATATCCATAGCTTCAGCCAATCAAAGGGCAGGACGAGCAGGTCGAGTGGCTGCAGGAAAATGCTTCACGTTTTACACAGGGTGGCCCTACAAACATGAATTGAAAGATAATACTGTTCCGGAAATTCAAAGAATGAATTTGGAAAATGCAGTACTGATGTTAAAAGCATTTTGATTTCCCAAGTCCACCACCACATGAAACGTTGGTATTGGCATTGGAACAGCTGTATGCATTAGGAGCTCTAAATCATCATGACGAACTCACGAAACTTGGGAAAAAAATGGCTGAGTTTCCAGCGGATCCTATGATGGCAAAAATGTTGTTGGCTTCAGAAAAGTACAAGTGTTCTGAGGAATTAGTTTCGATAGCAGCCATGCTGTCAGTGAATAGTGCAATGTTTTACATACTAAAGGACAACATTATACATGCGGATACAGCCCGAAAAAACTTCAATCATAGAAGAGATCATCTGAGTTTACTTAACATTTATAATCAGTGGAGAGATTTTGATTATTCTACACAATGGTGTTACAAAAATTTCATTCAATATAGATCCATGAAAGGTGCACGGGATGAGCAGAGCAGTTGGTAGGTTTGATGCAGAGTGTAAAGATAAAAATGGTTAGCAACATAACTGAAACAGTTAACATACGTAAAGCCATAACCGCCGGGTATTTTCACCACATCGCAAAATCATCCAAAGCAGGAAATTACAAAATCGTGAAGCACAATCAAAGTGTTACCATTCATCCGAACAGTTCACTATTTGAGGAACCCCAGATGGATTTTATATCATTAATTGGTATCCAGGCTTGTAGGCCGTGGTCGAAAGGAGCTTGTAGTATCAAGCATTTTGTTTGCTACTGCACCAGATATCTTCAGTGGTATATGAGTTTACTGTGAGGATGTGAGTAATATTTCGAAATCGTAGCAACGACTGACTTCGAGATATTAAATATAGGATAAAGAAAATAGCTTTTGTCTGATTTCACTATGAATTTTATTTGTTACGACTGGTTTCAGTTTGTTAAATCAAATTACTTGAAAGTGGTTTAATAAACCGAAAATGATCTAACAAATAAAAATCGTATTACAAATCAGACAAAAGCTATTTTCTTTTTCCTATATATTCAATATGAGTTTCTACAAAATAAATAGGTCATCAATCGATCAAGTTTGAGATATTACCTAGGTCCTCTCAGTCAACGCAAATACCACTGAAGATATTTGCTACAGTAGCAGACAAAATCATTAGGTATTGAAAGTTTCATAAGTAAGTCTGATCGAGATAGTCTATTTTCTTATAACATTCAAATATGTTTCTACTTTGAGATAAATATTGTATATTAATTTAGTTTCTATAAAGTGATGGGTGTAGCCATTACTATGTGGTAGGAAATCATCATGAAAATTAAGAAATGAAATTCCTATGTTTTTAAACCACTTGTATTCGTAATTAACGTTACTGCAGTGTCATCATAAACGACCATTTTCAAACGAATACGGTTGAATTTAAATACCAACGTTTCAAATGGTGGTGCAACAGAAAGTCGAGCTAGTTCATTTATTCCAAATGCTTTCAACATCAATACTGCATTTCCCAAATTTACTCTTTTAATTTCCGTATCAGTATTATCTTCCAATTCATGTTTGTAGGACCACGCTGTGTATAACCTGAAGCATTTTCCTTCAGCCACTCGACCTGTTCGTCCTGCCCTTTGATTAGCTGAAACTTTGGATATTGGCACCACCATCAAAATTTTCATTTCCATTCGTGAATTAAAATGGTTTTTCTTAGCAAATCTTGTATCTATAACATAAATGATATTGTCCATTGTTTGAAAAACACTTTATTGTGAGATTCTCACTAAATAGTTTAACAAAAACGCAACACGTGTTTGGCCATACAATGGCTTCTTCAGGCATTTCTTTGCTGGAGTAAAGATACGCCCGAAGAACCATTGTAATGCGAAATACGTGTTGTGTTTTTATATATCTGTTTAGTGAAAATCTTACAGTAGTGTTTTATGAATACTTTATGGAGTTTCTGCTATATTTGTAGCCAGTACAATTTTTCTGGTTCCTGGAGGGGTAGGTTCAAAAAATTTTGCTTGTATGTCACTCGGTAAATTAGCATATACAGGTAAAATAATCATCTCCTTAACTTTCGAACCTAATCTTCGAACACGATCCTGAAGTAGTTCTTGACACGTTTCTATTTCATCTTGACCAGCCAAAAATACTAAAACATCCCCCAAAGGTTGTGTAACATGTATTTGCAACACTGATTTAACACATTTATCATGGACAGGTTCACTAGAACCTAAATGACTGCTCTGTTTTGTTTGCGATACTGTAAATTATGAAAAGTTGTTTTATTTTGGAACTGCAAAAAAAAATTATTATCATTATTATTATTATTTATCTACTTAATCAGTCTCTGGGGCTTTAGTATAACATATATCTACGGGAGATCTTCTCCCTGGAATTTGAAATACGTGCGCCATGAAAAAATTCTGAGAATTTAGCAACATCTAGCGTTGCACTTGAAATCAACAACTTCAAATCTGGTCGAAATCTGGCTATGTCCTTAACAAGGCCAAGTAAAATATCTGTGTGAAGTGTTCTCTCGTGAGCCTCATCAATGATCATAACACTATATGAATGTAAATCGGGCTGTGTTAAAAATTCTCTGTTTAAGGGACCATCAGTCATATATGTGATAACTGTTCTAGCGGAGGTGCAGTCTTCAAATCTGATAGCATACCTCACTTCATTTCCAAGTTTAACGCCCATTTCTTGAGAAACTCTAGCTGCAACTCACATTGTAGCAACTATTCTAGGCTGAGTACAATCATTTTTTTTATTTTTTGTTAATCATGCTTCATGCAAGTATTGTGGAATTTGTGTTGTTTTGCCTGATCCAGTCTCTCCTATAATTGATATTTGGTGTTCTCGTATAGCTTGAATCAAGTCATCCTTGACAGGATATATTGGCAAACTCTTTTCAAATGAATTCATTTGAAAATGTCCATATAGGACGAACCTGCAGTAACGTTAGTTAAAAATACAAGTGTTATAAAAACATAGGAAGTTTCATCTCTCAATTTTCATTTCAATTTCCTGTAATAAAACATTTAAATTGAGAAATGTCTGTTATATAAAAAAATCACAAACTTATAAATCAAGTATATTATGATTTACACAATTCGATAGGTATACAGCGTGACTCATGTTCGATGGTAGGTTAGACGTTTCTGGAAAACGCAAAGCATGATTTCTGAAAATTTCACCTCTCACATTTCCTTACCTGTTCTATCGATCTGAAATATTTTCAGTATTGCATCCTTGCCACTTCCATCAAAAAGTCCTAGCATCTTTATTTTTTAAATGGAACACCCCGTATATTAATACATTTTTGGAATCGTTCTGGTATTTTAATACTTTTTTGTGAATATTGTCCTATACCTATCTCTATCTGTTTTCGAGATAAAAAATAAATTTTGCTAAATATGGACCAAAACATAGCCTTAATTGAACTTAAGTATATTAGTACTCTCAATTCATGAAAAGTTGATATTTTGATGATAGTTTCGACAAACTCGAAATATTCAAATAACACCAAGAAATCGACTCCATATCATACAGGGCGTGCTAAAATTACTATTATTTCCATTGTGCATAAAAGTAGT
>WOGR01005368.1:0-13872 GCA_015342045.1 Leptinotarsa lineolata | reverse complement strand
CATTCTCTGCATTGGTGGAAGAGCAGATGCGAATGCAAATTCGCGATCTGAACCAAGAGCCATTTGCATATCAAATACAAAGTGTGTTTTTTTCAATCTCTGTCTTTCTTGTGATTTTTTTTGATGTGCAATAAATTTATTATTATGATTATTATACCCCATTTTATAGTAAGTACTGTTCGTAATTCCGGAGGTATTGATATTTTTTAACTATTAACATAAAAAAATGCAATTTATTTCGGAATTTTCAGGAGTTGTTCTTCATTATAAAATGAAGTTTCATTGAAATAACTATCCTTATTGGCTTTTTATTCATTACACGACATTTATTTTTTATTTTCTTGGCGATTCCTTTTATTCCATGTGCTTTCCTCATTCTTTCGCCGCCTATGGTGTAAACATTATTAACAATCTCAAAACCGCAAACTATCTCCCCATAAAACCAGTGCTGTCTTTGTAGGTATCCAGCGCCGCGTTACTGCTCTGAAATGAAAAGAACCCCCCACGCCAGATTCTTTAAGAGAACGTCTTCTAAACGGCAATTTAGTAATTTGTGTTGTTCTCAGTTATTCGCAGTTAGTTTAGTTTTCGTTAGCCTACCACGACCTACGCGAACCGATTTTTCGGCAGTGATTTGCTGCCCCCCCAGGCCCCCACCCGAATCGAAGTCGAATTATCGCTAAACTGCACCGATTTTCGTAATGAATGAAAATGATACCTTTTGTTGGGATGCGTATTTGCGTCGATTACGTTCGATTACATGGTTCTATTGTGCCTAAATAATTAGGTGTGTTGTTACAATGGTGAGAATTATTCAGTGTTCGCGATTTGGAATTTTTCCGTGGGAAGATTCAGTCGGCAGTTTTTGATAGTGGGTAAGTACAGTTTCTATGATTATCATTGTTGATTTTTTTTGCATCTGACGTTCCTTCGCGGCTACTAGGCCAGTCAAACATTTCCAGTAATACAAAGATGAAATCAGTCCTTTGGAGTTTCTTGCGTTTGAACTAATTGTAAAGGTATTTGAAAAATTTTACTGAAAAAATTAACCTTGTTCCTATTAATATTATTTTCCATCGTTCTTATGTCGCATGTTGTTCACCAAGAAATATATAATTATCATTTAATAATATAGTAATAAGTAA
Source organism: Leptinotarsa lineolata (assembly GCA_015342045.1). NCBI lineage: Eukaryota > Metazoa > Arthropoda > Insecta > Coleoptera > Chrysomelidae > Leptinotarsa > Leptinotarsa lineolata. Next base: position 12,727 of record WOGR01005368.1, on the reverse strand, counting down.
TAAATCGTCCTTCCACGTTAGTTCAATTTTCAAATAGGACGGTTTCAAAGATTAATATTGTACTCGCGGTGTAAACTTAAATGTTTGAAGACGTTGTATTGCGAGTTCAAAATTTCACGCAAGTCATATTTTTATTATATAGACCCAATGTTCTATATAAAATTATATTTTTGTAGTGACTGACAATTGTTCAAGTTATAGTTTTTATTTGAAAATCAACTGACTTTTTACAAGAATTCAAAATACAAAGAAATTAAATTAAATGAAATCAACTAAAAACAAAGTAATTATAAATATTCTTCTTCCGCAACACTCCCCCTAGTAATGGAACTCGCTTCATTACTCGTCATTTCAGCCATGTTCATTTTTCACATCTAGAACGCATAGTTTTACAACCGATTGTCGATAAACTCCAGATTTGGATTCGACGTCTACCATGCGTATTTGACCATCTGTTCTTGGGAATACCGCAATAATCCGTTCTTTGCATGATTTCGTGGTAGGTGGCTGTCAACTAAAACAGCTATGTCGCCAACTTCGATATTTCAAAGGTCTTTCTGGAACCATTTAGTTCTCTTTGTTAACGTCGGCAAATACTCTCACCCATCTACGCCAGAAACAATCGGCAAGTTGTTGGGAAGTTTTCCATTGCTTTCGGGTGACTAACTGATCTTCAGAAAATGAACTGAATAGACAGCTGTAATTAGAAGAACCGATCAAGAAATGGTTAGGGGTTAGAGCTTTTTCATCATGCGGGTCAATGGAGACATGTACGAGTGGTCGCGAATTTACAATCTGCCCAGCTTCCACCAATAACTTCAATAAAACTTCTTCACGTGGCGATTTTTCTTTGAGGATCACCTTCAGAACTATTTTTACTGATCGTACCAAACGCTCCCAACTGCCACCCGGAGGAATAAACAGCTACTCAATTCCTTTAGATGTCATCTCAGTAATCATTTTTTCTGTTTTCGATTCTCTAAGAGACTTTTGCAAGTCTGCCCTCTTAAAGTTTGAACCGTTATCGGAGTATATTTGTTCTTGACCTCCCCTTCCCCCTAGAAGTCGACGAATGGCCATAATCGCAGAATCAGTGCTGAGAGATGAAGCAATTTCTAAATGCACTGCTCTTGTACCCAAGCAAGTGAATAATACTTCTCATCTCTTTTCTTTTCTTCTCTCGATGGACACGTTCATTGGTCCAAAATAGTCCATACCCGTGTAGGTGAATGGTCTGATGAAACCGCTCATTCTGCAGGGTGGTAATGGGGCCATTTCAGGCGATAATGGCTTATTTCTCAGATTTTTGCAGTGCTGACAGGCATTCCATGTGCTCCTGATAGCATTTCTCATACTGAGGATCCAGTATTTCTATCGTAATTAATTTAAGATGTATTCTTCACCATGATGCCCTGCTTTTTCGTGGTGTAATTGCAACAAAAGCTTGGTGAACTTGTTTTTGGGATTAAAAATCACTGGATTTTTCACAGCAACTTTTATATTTTTAGCATTCTTCAATCCCTCTTTTACCCTGAGAATTCCTTCTTCGGCGAGATTAGGTGACAATTTATATATTTTACTCGTTGTTTTAATTGTCCTATGGTTTTTCAAACAATCAATTTCTTCATTGAAGTTTTCTTCTTGAGACCTCTTTATCCACGATGTTTCTGCTTTTTTTATTTCACTCGGTAAAGTTCTCTTGGAATTATTGTGTTAATGCTCGTAGTAATACATACAATTTTTTTCTTTTCTTGTTCTTCTGGAATCGTTACTGAACTCACGTTTTCTGCAATCTCCGATAGCCACTCTGAAAACTCTACAATTGTGATAGATTTGTTTTTAGTTATTGAAATTTTATTTGCTATTTTAGCCCATTCCATTTTGAGATTTGGGGCTAACTTTGCGGATTTAGTAAATATTGTTCACTTTTCAAATTATATAATGACAGTGACAGCTAAATTTTGTACGCAGCCACAAAAATTTACGATAGACTGAAGCCTATCTTCTCTAAATTTCAGATTTTTTGGATTCTGGTAATAAAGTCATTCACAATCATTTCCGGTGTTCCAAAACGTCTCTCTAAAATTGAAATTATCTACATCTAAAGTAAACGTTTAAAGATGTTCTACACTTTTTCTAGCTTTTCCACGAAGACAGCTGTTCAATCTCACTATATTTTCCCTTTTACTGAAATTACACAAACTTGTTTCTCTAAATTGAATGATGAAATGTAACCATTTACGAAAATATAGGTAAGTCTTACAGACTGTCTAGCCAAAAAATTTTCAACTTTATTTTCATCCATAGACTCTACAAATTGTCTCGACATCGCTTTTTCATTCCTACAACCCGAAGAAAAAGCAAATTTCTCAGACCGAGCACCCGAATCAGATAGCTTTCCTGTCGGTATTTTATTTACCCAATCTTGAACATGAGCTGTACTTGCATCATCAGATATTTCTAGACTTCTGGTGTTTTCTGAATCTGAATAACGTATTTCTGCTTTCTTTCACTCTAATTCTAACCACCTCACCTCTAGTTCGGTTTTTTAGTTTCGGAATACCTTTCAGTTTTTCTATTTTTTGTAAACTTCTTTTGGATTTTGATATCTTCGCTTCTCTTTCCATAGTAGGTTTGAAGATTTCAAAAAAACCACTTTATTCTTATTCGTTTCTCATGCATTATCAATGTTTACTCCACGTTTTTCTTTCAGCCGATCACTTCGTCGAACAGGAACCGACATTTACACAAGTTATATTTTTATTATATAGACCCAATATTCTATATAAAATATTTTTTTTTATAGTGACTGACAATTGCTCGAGTAGTTATAGTTTTTATCTGACTATCAACTGAATTTTTATAAGAATGCAACATACAAAGGAATTAAATTAAATGAAATTAAATCAACGAAATACAAAGTAATTATAAATATTCTTCTTCCGCAACACGCGGATCGACCCCTATGAAAGATAAATTTTAAATAGTAAGGGCAGTCTAGTGGCACACCATTTTGAAAGTTTTTAATTGTCGTTTCAATGGTTAGAACGTTCAGGTTCTTCAACAAAAATGTTTGTACAGTCTCTTTATAATAAAAATGAATATTAGTTCGCACTGTTACAACTAAGTAACAGAATAAAAGACATTTCGTTTAAGATCACTAAAATCTGCAGATAAACCTGATCAATCAATATCAGCAGGTAAACTTGATCAAACAATATCAGCAGGTTTTGTTTTATAAACGAAGATTTAGAATGTTATCAAATAAAAAAAACAAGGAAATTGGATTTGGTGATGTCGGAGCTGAGCAATTGCTCTTCTCCTGCCAATATATCTCCTGGAATCTATCGTTCAAGAGCATGAAGGCATAATTTTTAACGAATATGAAATTCACACAAAAACACGTTTCTTTTATGACATTTCCTGCAAAAGTTATTCAATATTTTCCAATTGTATTTGCAGAAATTCATTGTTGCTAACTAGTCGACATTTTTCCTTAAATATAAGGTAGCTATTGAACGATTTGTCATGAAAAGTTATATAAAAACATTCGGTTTGGAAAGTGCGTATACACTCTTAACCACCGTGGAACGGGAAGAAAATAATGAGGTAAGATCACCGTTGAAAATGTGAGAAATCCTCTTGTAAATATGAATTTATTTCTGTTTTTATCAGAGGTTCGATAATTCCTGCAAGCATCTTCATATACAGACCACCTTCAAAAAATAAAGGACCAATAATAGCATTTTCAAGGATAACATTTCAGACATTAACTTTCTGTGGACGTTGTGTATGCCGTTTTCAAAAAATGTCCTGGTTTTAATCACTCAGTAGACAGTTTAATTTCTTTACCTTGCCATTTAGAGAAACGAATACTTATTAATCGATGAAATATGTTACTTAACAGAAGATTGGGGATAGCGTTGACTATGAGACATTGTTCCAAGACACCGTTTCGTCTATCAAAATCATCCTCATACAGAGCTCTTGTATCTGTATTTTATAGGGATGAAATCTATGTGGTTTTCTGCAGACTCGCGTGATATTTCCGTTTGTTCTGATGGATTTTGCAATAAATGTTCCCAAAATATCAATTTGAGTTTTTTTTATTTAGTATTTGTGAATTATTTCTCTTTTAATATTTCACCGAACCAGTTTCGGAGATATGCCTGTGACTCACATCAAAATTTGAATGTCTTTCATTAAAAAAAGCTACACTTTACAACGCTGCGCGTTTTACAATCTATCCATAAATAAAAATAATGTAAATTCTTTCGTGATGAGAAAAAACCATTCAGGCATTTTCTTCGTCTATTGAGGTTAACACTAAACAGTAGAATTAAAACTGAATTACTAAGTAATATTTCTTGATCAATAACTTCTCTGAAGTTTAAAGGAGTAGCAAAAAGAGTGACCATGCAATTCCAGCTATGAGAGTTGAAAATCTACTGTTTATTCGCAAATCAACTACCATTGAATTTGTTACATTACTTTTCGGGGGAATTTTTTGAAGGTAACTTTGTCACAATAACCATTTCACCTAGAAGGAGACTCATTACAATATTTATTCAAATTACCTGAAAATGCTTACTGTCATTGCAGGAAACTAGTAGTAGTAGGTAAGTAGGTAGGCCCAATGTGGATGGGTTTATTCGACACTCTACTGAAACCCGCAAGGGTTTGATGTGGCTCACACATGTTCGAGCTGTACCAAACATATCCAGCTTCCTGGACCGTTGGACAACGTAGGTTGTCCTGAAATCTTACAATTGTTGGTAACTTCGAAGATTTACAAAAGCCTTGAAATGAGTCAATTCTAGTGAATTTTTCCAGATTGCTGATTAGAAAATATTAAATTTGGGTACCATTGTGAAGAGAATTGAAACCCTTTTAAAATGGTATGCCACTTCACTCGGTTCCTATTTGAAATTTCCAGGGAGTCTGTCTCTTGTAGGAAGTTGAAAAGCGACAGATGAAAATATTTCCTGAAACTGTCCCCTTCCCAAATAAAATTGACGTGTCATTCAGTTTTTTCAGGAAATTGATACCCTTTATACATTTTGTGGAGAACCACATTTTCCTCCAACAAATAATATTGCAATTTTCAAATGAAAGTTTGTTATAAAAAAATTCTGGTGATTTACAATGAATAAAATTTCGCATATTTTCAACGTCTACGACCATACGAATTTTAGTTCAGTTGTGAGCATTTCATACGAGTAAAGTAATAGATTTTGGTTGGCTTTTCAGAAGTTTTGTTATTGGCGGAATTGACTAGATACTTTTTATGTCAATATTTTGGTTCTTTCCGTCTATTAAGAAATATGTTTGAAACTGCACAATTTTTGACAAAAATAATTTCGAGCGAACCTTGTTGAATTTTAGATTTTTTCAAATAGAAACTGACTCTTAGTTCAGTTTATAATATCGCAGAAATTCAATGTACTTACCAATTGTCAAGCATGGTATAGCTTTTCATTCGTATCAAATTTGATTCGAAGGAGAAACCAATTTTCAATACGAATACCTAACAATTTTTTCAAAGGGTGAGATTGAAATGGAAAAAATAACCCGATCTGAATAGTCTTTCGATGGTTTATCGCTTTGCTATCAAGAATGTTTTCAAATGGAAACCCCCCTCTGAAAACCAAATGAGAAATAATTAGAATCTCTTATTCTTCTAAAAAGTCATAATGCGAATGACTTTTTCGAAATATTTTTGCGAAATACTCAAAACCTAGGAATTCTTTTTGTAGCATTTCTTATCACGTCTTTTAGATTATTTCCAAAGATCGTTCTAGTTCAATACTTCCATTACCATTATCAAAACAGAATTATCTTTTCCCAAAGAAAATTATTTCTACTATAATAGCAAAAAAACCCGACCTTTCTGTTCTACCCCAGAGAGCTTCAGCAAAAGCTGATCAACATTCTTGATGAATGTTTTTCCCAAACTGGTCTGTATAGTAAGGGTTTAATTTTGAGACTTCTCTTTCATGGTTCGTTGAGAACTGCGTGTGGTTTTTGTAGATCGAGTTGGTGGTGGAAAGAGCCGTTTTGAAATGCGTTTAAACAGAAGCTGCTTAGAGATGAAGCTTTTTAGGAGTTCGGGTGTGGAAAAGAGTTTATACGATGCTTCTTTCCCAATATTTTTTTAAGATAATAACGATTCAGACCGAGCGGTACGAACACCATAAATTCCCACAATAAGTATAAATTTTTTTAAAGTGAAGATATTATTCTGGTTTTTAGTAGCGTTAAGTTTAATTCGACAATTTTTATTCCTTCTCAGGTCCTTGTTGCTAATCTTCACTTGATAGTTTCGCGTGGTCTCATAGAAGGGATCCTGTCGTTTGCATAATTGTGTTGAGTTTTATGTCTTATTGGGGATGTCTTTTATACCAAGCATAGCGTGCAATTGATGTGCAGGTCTGCAAATCAAATGAATATGACTATTTTTTTGTTGGGTCAGTCGATACGTGGATTTTTTTCAACTTCAAACAGTCTTCAAGCTGGTCTTTGTTATTGATTCAATGAAGGTCTTTAAGATTGAAGGAAAACATTCATCCTCCAACTATCAGTAATTGTTTGGAACAGGAAGAAGTTATTAGATGATAACTCATGAATACGGGCACCGAGACATCAATTCAGTGTTTGTCTTCTTCAGATATTCAATGTTTAACGTGTTGTGTGCGATGACATTATCGTGCTAAATAATGTTTCGTGTTGTTCGACGTTTTTTTTCTAATTTCATCGATGACTTGCGGTAATTTTTTTTGTATACTTATCGTAATTTATTGGTTTTTTTTAATCAGTGGTCGAATTCAGTAAAACCCACAGTAGAAAGCGATTCGACGCTAATGACGAATCTTTGTGGGGTTTTTTCAGATTGATAAATTCATATAGTGTGTCGTTATTTTTTGAGGATTTATACTGATATATTACACCTCTTTCAAAGTTGTACATCAAACTTGGCTGAATTTCTTGAGCAATTAAGTGAATCAATCGATATAAAACCATTTTGAGTTCCAGATTTATGGGAGCCGATAATAAAGTTCAATTAATTTGCGGAACAAGGGTTCTTTTTTGAGTTCCCAAAATTTTTGGCGATAAAGGCTTTTTTTGAGGTTCTCAATGGGTCTGGTCGACGACCTTTTAGTTTCGATTGAAAATATTATTTTGTTGACTGTAAATTGTGAGAATTTTGCGTCGAGTCAATATGTATGTGCGTACCAAGAACTTGTGAATTGATTAAACTTTTTGTTTTTGTTTTCTAAAATAAATAATTGCATAATTCGTATTGAAATTAATGAATATTGTCTTTGATCCATCTTTTGAGTTTGTTTACATGTTCATTACTTTCACAAACTAGTTTCATTGTTTTTATAATGATTTTGCAAGACTACTGTGTTTCACTACATGCTACTTGGTTTTAGGAGTATTTGATATTTGTCGAATGTTTGGTTCATTGTTCATGTAACATATCAATATAGTTCTTGTTTCATCATCAATCATTGAACTGTAATCAATTTAATGTCATATAATGACATCTTTCACTGTGCCAAAACATTTTGCATTATTGCATTTTACCATCAGGGTCGTATAGCAGGGTTTTTGATTTATCAGAGTTCAACTGAAATATTTCCTCTTTGGCCGAATTTTTTCGCAATCAACTACTTCTTAATTGTCTTCGCGAATATTCTAGTATCCTTCTTTTTGCAATCACTCTTGAAGTTGAACCTTTCAAAGATTTTTTTATAGCGTTGAGTGGAAATGCGTAAAATATTTCAGTATTTTTCTCCTTGAAATAATTATTTATAATTGTTCCTATTACAGTTGTAGATGACAACGTAAACTGAAAACTTGTTTGAAAAAATTCGTATTCGTAATAGGTATACATTCCATACAACCGCAATATTTTTATGCAGTGAGTAATACATTTGTCTAAGTAAAGTTACAGTTACTTTGTATGCTTTTAAATTATCGTTTTTCCATTTGTTTACATTTTGTGTCGATGTACTTCCAGCTCACTGTTGTTGATAACATCAGATTCCCACCATTCGTAGAATTTTAATGATCTTGGATTTCCATGGCTACGTAGGGCAATTTTTTTCTGAGAAAAATTAATTGATATTCTATAATCAGTTAGTTCTGGAAGCTTGTCTTCTATAATAAAGAAAATATGTTTTCCATGTCGTTTATCCATTTGTTCTCATTTACTGTCACGAACACCATTTAAATATAATGAGCTCACAGTAACTTTCGAATATATCTTATTGATTAATGAGTCGCCAATATTGAATGAAAACAAAATAGTATTGACTGAAACATAAAGTGAGTAATCGAACAAGTAGGTATTTCAGAAATAAAACGTTCAAGGCCTTTAAAGGAAAGTTGAGAAAATCCGCTCTCGCCTAATTCGTCGCTTCCAATTCGTATCTAGAATTGGTCGGCAATTTAAAACTAAGATATTTCAACCTTTCTCAGAGGTAAAAGTCCATAGGCGTTAGGTCCGGTCACCTGGCCGGCCAACGCTTGGGTCCTTAGGTGGCTATCCAATTATTACCAAAATTTTCCGCCAAAAAATACGTTATAATTGCAGTGTTGTGAGGCAAAGCCCCGTCTTGTCGAAAATATATTTTTCTGAGCTCCATTAGTGGCAACTCATCAACAAGAGGTTCAATATTTTGCCTCAAAATTTATAAATACCTTTGAGATCTGAGAGTGCCATTATAAATGAACGGGCCGATAATTCTACCCCTGAAAACACCTGCCCACACACTAAATCCAAATATTTCTTGACTTCTCTGCTCCGCAATAGAATGTTGATTTTGTTGTGCCCAGGCATAAGAATTTTAGCGGTTGCTCACATAAGCTCCGTCTGTACAAATACAATTCAACGAAAAATCACGCACTTGGTTACAACTTTCCAGGAACCAATGGCAAGAGCCATGCGGCGTTCAAAACCTCCTGGTCTGAGTTGATGAATTCTTCTGGTCCTGTATGGCTTGAATTTGTGTTTTTTCAAAATCCTCCTAACGTTAGTTCTTGGTAGGCCTGTTGATATTTACAAATTTCGCGTTGACGTTTTGGAATTATTTTCAAAAGCTCCTAAAACCACTATTCTTCCAACTCCTTATCCGTATTTGATTCATATAATTTTAGCCTTTTCCAATTGACCACCATCAATTATGTTGTGTCGCAATTTTGCGAAAATGTCTCTAAAGGTTGTCTTCTCTCTGGATACCTTTCGTGATACAAATTGCTTGCTGCTTCTGTATTTTTCCCAGTTTGTATAAAACAGACTATCATATCCCATTTTTAATAATTCTCATACTTCATTGCGAATGTGTTTAAAAATTGAACAAAAACCACTAATTGAAAAGCGTCTTTACTGATTAAATCAAAATTTGATAGCTACCAGCAGTGGAATATTTACAGATTTGCCGCCCGTAGGCTATTCAATTTTTGCCGCCTATAAATAAATTATTTTTTAGGAAAATATTTTTTTCAATTGATAAAAATGAATTGAAAATGGCAAAACACCACTCTGAAAAAATTTTAGTATTCATAAAAGATGTCAGAGTTTTTTATAAGAGAACGAAAAAAAATATGAAAAATGGTAGCCACGGAGAAACAAACAGTGATTACCGCTTTGGATATTTTTGATACATTTTTTCTAAAAAGTACATCCAAAACCAAAAATTCACTACCCGATAAGTTAATTTTTCATAAAATTATCTCCACTTCAAAATTGAAGAGTCGTAACTTTTTATTTGGTTGGGTATAAAATTTGAAAAAATTTTGATAGATATAAAAAAGTTTCAGCTAAATCAAAAGGGGTCGGGGTAAAAGGTGGTCGATTTGGCGTGGAATGCACCATACTCATATAACTGGAGAGAAGTCGTTGATTAAAAAATTTCCGCTTAGTATTGTTTTACCTTATTATAAATAATTCATTTCGACTGGCATTTTTTTTAAAAAGTTAGCTCTGTGAAAAAGTTAACAAAAATATTACTAATGTAAACTTCCAATTTAAATAATTCGTATACGACATGAACGCTTAAGGAATGCTAATTTGGATTCCCAACATTTTTCTTACTAAAAATAAAATAATTAACTGATAAAATGAATAAATTTTCTAATCAGCAAGTTGTCTAACTTCATATTTTGTGGAGGAAATGTTTTTATTGTCAAGTCGCAGTCGTCCAAATATTAGTTATTCGATTAATTCAAACCAAAAGACTATATCTCTATAAGATATTGAACTAGTTTTTTATTTAATAAAAAATTGTAAATTTTAATCAGTATTTTTACGCATGAAGAAATAATTTTTTGGAATTGAATTTGGCAGTTTGCAAATTTGCTGCAGCAATCATGATTAAATCATCGATATTATATCAAGATTGAATTGTGTAAGTAGATATCATAATCGTTAGATACACGGAGAAAAAATTATAGCAATCATCAATGGAGAAAATATGAAAAATAACTAAGTTTTTACTATAATATCGAATCGCTATTGCGATATTCTACAAATTCTTGATATTATTGAGTATACTCAATAAAGCGTTCAGCAATTGTTTATGTAGAGATGTTTAAATATTCAGTATTTAGCACTATACATTTATATAGGACTATATTTCGATTTTTGTTAAGTATTTTAATTTCTCTCCAGTTTTCGGAATTCTAATTTTGTGTGTGTATAATTTTTTATTTATTTTGTGAATCGAAATAAAAAATGTATGAACCAAATCTGCCGCCCTTTATAATTTGCCGTACCAGTAAAGATTTGCATTGTGTTTTATCGCCGCATCGTCTAAAGCCTATTTGATGAAAGTGTGCGTTTTGAAGTTTACATAAAAAAACCTAAAAGCTCTGTATTTCAAATATGACTCTAGTAAAACATCAAGTATGCTACATTTTTGAAAAGGTAACTTCAAGGTCTATTGAAATATGCAGGAATATACAGGGTGTCTCATTAAAAAATAATTTTTTACACCATCGAATTCTACGTAAAAAAGTGGAAATGTTTTCATAGAAACATGAAATTTTTTACAGGAAAAAAGTTACACCAACTTTTCGAAAATGAAAATTTTCGAAAAACAAGCTGTAACTCAGAAACGATGATAGATATCGATATGTGGTTTGAGCCTCAGACACAGCCATCTAGTTTGAAAACACGAGTTTCCCTTTATAAGTATCCAGCTCTGTACATTGAAATTGAGTATTTTCATAAAAAAATTATTTGTATAAGAGCTATTAAAGAAATAGGTACAGTGAAAAAAATCGAAATGGGTATGGCCTCAGTATTCCGGCTTTCGAAGTTATTTTTGTCAAAAATCTGTTTTAAAAAAATATAGGTCCTAAAAGACAACACCATTTCTCTCACAAAATTTCAATAGTAAGGTTCAATTTACAATTCACTTCTGTATGTGAATCAATTCTAGCCAATAATCTATTTCAAAATCAAATATCTTAGCATTTAGTTCAAACATGCGGTATTTTGAATTCCCATTTTATTATTATTAGCAGCGAAGGAACTTTAAGATATAATTATGCGAACAAATTTGTGTATTATCCATTTGTGATTCCCAAATGAATCGAAATATGTGTATCTGCCAAAATTGACAATAATCTGGAATAATAAATTATTTGACAATGAAATTCGGGATACGGGGAAAGATAAAAATAAATTTTTATGTACATTTTGGAGTGCCTACACCACACTTTTCGGAAAAAATCCACCATGTATATAATATTCTTCAACAAGAGATCTCGGAAACTGTAGGAGATATCAATACAGTTAAATCAAGGCAAAGTTTAGAATGTTTTGAAATTCCGAGTATCTTCTGAAATATTGGAAAACACGTAAATTTTGTAAAATCGATTTTCATTTTTTTCCTGACTTTATTTGATAAAATATTCATTGCCATACATTTTTATTGCCACCATTCTGCTACATGATGTTGCTTTTATACTTTTTAACCGACGTTTCACATCTCGGGCACATCATCAACTCTATTTTCATTGATCTATTGATTTTTGCAGTTGTCGAAAGCCTCTTGTGCCTCTCCAAATGATGTATCACAAGTTATCGTTCTGCGTACAAAAGTTTGAATTATCGATGAAAACGATTCTTGTGCGGTAATAAGCATTGATTTTTTAATCTATCACATTTAAATATAATTTTTCAATCGAAATGAATCACAAAATTTGATCAAAATGAACTTCGTCGATGATGAAAACCGTACTATGATGAAACTTTATTGGAAAATCGTTAATAAAGACAGTGAGACGATATATTGCTGAGTTTGGTTCAAAGTAATATGAAAAATAGTATATTGTACAACAAGTGAGAAAAATGACATATTTCTCACGAGCGCAGAAGTTTGTGCTTCGCAATCAATCGAGTGAGATATATGTCATTTTCTCACGGATTGTACACTGTACTTTTTCTACGGTTGCGTTGTTTTCAAGTATTGAAAATTAAAATACATATATAATAATACTTGTATGTCATTAACCCATTTTAATATTTCATTTAAAATAGTAATCAACAGTTATATTTGAACAATTTTGTAAAGTAATTCCTGGTAGGTCGTTTTGTTTCAATATGTTTTCGGTAATTGAAATATTAGCTGCGGTCGAAGTTGTAGTTGATGGGGAAATTTACTGAGCTTCCACATCATTGTCGCGATCAGGTTCCAATGGCGCTGGAGGCTGA
>WOGR01005367.1:3629-13874 GCA_015342045.1 Leptinotarsa lineolata | reverse complement strand
TTTCGAGTTTGTCCAAATTATTATCAGAATATCAACTTTTCATGAATTGAGAGTACTGGTGTACTTAAGTTCAATTAAGGCTATGTTTTGGACCATATTTAGCACAATTTATCTTTTATCTCGAAAACAGATAGAGATAGGTATATGACATCATCAACAAAAAAGTATTAAAATACCAGAGTCATTCCAAAAATGTAATAATATACGGGATGTTCCATTAAAAAAATTAAGTTGCTAGGACTTTTTGATGGAAGTGGCAACGCCGCAATGATGGAAATATTTTAGATCGATAGAACAGGTGAGGAAATGTAAGAGGTGAAATTTTCAGAAAAATCATGCTTTTCGTTTTCCAGAAACGTCTAACCTACCATCGACCGTGAGTCACGCTGTATATAATTCATTACTTCATATATAACTTATGATGTCCGTATTTTGTCTCTCTTCTGTCAGGAATTGATTCAATATCTTCTTTTCTTCTTATTGAAATTTTGTTAAATCATATGATAAAACTACTTGAGTGCCCTAGTTTTTTTCATTACTAGGATTTTGGTTATCTGCGAAACAAATTCTACTTTATTTGTACAACTTTCTGTTATTCCAAGACAGTAAAAATTACTAATTTCTCCGGTTGTTATGACAGTTCCCAGTAATTTGTTGAGTTCTTGACAAAGTGAAAGGGCCGATATTTCTTTTCTCGTTATATTGATACCGTAAATGACGATATTTTTTGTTCTTGATTTACGTTCTAATTATTCTATTTTGGTATTGAAAACAACGTTCCCATCGTTCTCATTGTTTCAGCTCCTTCCTGATGTTCAATAGTGCTTGATAAATTGAATCTAAGGTCACTTGTTGACTTCCAGCATTTTCCATTATTGTACTATCTCTGGTCTATAAATATTCAGCTAACGAATGTTGTTAGATAGTTGGATCAATTGGAACCATTTTTAAAATTTCTGATTTCACCTGGTTTTCCTCTGTGTTTAGCGAAGTGTGATATAAATCTTACATTTGAATTCACTAGATTAACACTCACAATATTCGTTTTTGAACTTAATAAATGCACCTACAGTACTAGTCACCCATTCGTTTTGTACCCACTAGTTTCATACATATGAAAGTAGTTGTTTCGAGAGGACTTTCTCTTCTAGTTTGTGTCTGAAAGTTACTTCTTTCCATGAACAACACATTTCTGAATAGAGTTAATTTTGAAATTGAAATCTAGGAAGCAAAAACCTTTCTTTCCCAGTAACAAAATTAATTTTAACTTTACAACCATGATAGGGCATATGAGATGTTTACTATACAACGGTAGAAATTTTATCGAATTTCATCCATCCAGTTGCAAGAACTTACAGTTTTTGAAAATAACATCAACATGAAGAAGCAATGAATTATTAGTAAAAAAAATTTCAAAAAAGCTCTCATTGATGTGTTCTAAAAAGACGAAAATAAACTTTAAATTGAATCAATTTATCATATAACACAATGTATACGGCAAAAAGCTTGTTACGATATCTACCTATTGAAAAAAATAGATTAGTTTTTCTTAGAATTACTTAAGTTAAGATCAAATTACACATATTTTATCCTTGTTTATCTTTTATTCGATATCCACATCATGGAGGATTATACAAAAATATAGTATATCATTGGATTCTAATTTTAGATTCATAATGAAGTCGTTCTGTTTTTCGAATTCTTTTCGGCCAACCCTTTCGTTTGATACCAATATCATGATAGTGCAATAAAATAACTAGTCCGCCGTCTTGGTTGTTCCGCCATATTGAATCTAGAATGAGGTATGTATGCATGAATACAAAAGTCTAAAACTGTAGAGTTCAACGTACAGCTTGTCAGATGTAGGAAGAGCTTTCTTAATTTCGATATGGTCCCGTCCATTATTTGCGCGTTCGTTAGAAGACTGTGAGAGTGACAGACAAACAATTCTCAAGTCCCTTCCCACACAACTGTAGCTTATCAAATGTGGGAATTTGTGTTTGATATTCTTATAGTTTGAGTTTTCTGCTGATCAAGTGTATGGTGTATTTGTAAGGAGACAGCTGCGAATGATGACATACCAGTTAACACGAAAAGAAATCTTTAATTAATCATAACAGATCTATAACGAAACAAAAAAAAATGTTGACCTGCGAAGAATTCTTTTTTGGTGGTATTACGAGTATAGACCAGACAAGGTAGAGTTATTATTGAGCATTCAAATTTTATGAAACAAAAAGAATGAAAATTAAAATTAAAATTTTCATGTTTATAGAATTAGTCATTATCTTCTACAAATAAAAAGTACTTCGTAACCGTTTTCTTGAATTTAGTAACAGAGTTGATGTTCTTTGTGTATTTGATCAGACTATTGTTAATTGTTATTCCAGTAAAGCATTATGAATTTTTAACAATATGTATTTGGAAAGTTTCAAATGGTTAGTTTTTTTGTAAGGTGTTCTGTCTATTCTGATTGTCATAATCAGAATAAACAGAATGAGAGATACTCGAATTTATATATTTAGGTCTTGTCAAATGAATGAAAATACAAATTTTTGTTTTGAACGACGTATCAATGTCCAGTATATTTTTAGGTTTGAATAAATAAGTTGCTGGTTCTAGGAATCGAAAGTGAAATACACATTTCATCGCTTCATTTTGTAATATTTTCAAAGGTTTCAAGTATAATTTTATAGCATTACCCCAAACTGAAATCAAATATTGGTGTTTTGAATGTATAAAACAGAAATTAATCATTTTAAGATTCCTAAGGTGATAAAGCTTTGAACTTCTTTAAAATTTCTATGATTGGTAATATTTTTTCTCTCAGATTTTGAATATGTGGAGTCCATGACAAAGTTTGATTTATGTATAAAATCATGAAAATTTTTGCATATTTACCACTACAATTATTATTATGGATAGGTTTACTTGTATCGTCAGGCATTAGTTTTTTGTCTATATACATAGAACTACATTTTTCGAAGTTTAAACTCAGCTTATGGAAATATAAGCCACAATGGAATGGAGGAAAGATTATTTTTCAGTTCACTTGGAAAAAGGGTAGACCTAAGAATAGATTCTTGATGTACGCCACATGAAGTGCTCCTCATCTGTGATTTGAATTCACTCTTGTATACGATTTTTTTCGTTCAGTTAACTCAAAAATTGTAGAAAATGTGACTCCCAGGTATTTTTGTCAATTTTTTTATTTTCAAAGGAAAATCGAAATAGTATTTTTCATTCACATACTCCCTTATACTATGGTTTCAACATATTATTTATAAAAATAGGATACAATTTATTCCGATTATTTTTCAATAAGATAGTGTGCGTCTCCTCTCATTCATGCAAACCGATGAAATAAAAAACCTGTCGCGAAGGAACCTGCTCCTTCGAAGGAATTACAACTAGATATTAATTGTTTTCTTCAGGATTGACTTGTATCGCAGGTTAATATAAAGGAAAATCGCTCAAATACTGTTATTTCCAAAGTTTTTGAAATCCGTTACTTATTATATATATACTGAAAAACCAAATATTAAGAATTGTTTAGAAAAAACATAGGTTCATTCACTGTAAATTACCAAATTTTTAATAAAAAAGTTGTGAATGAAATAACTTCCTAAAAATTACCTCAGTCGTCTCAAAATTGATTAAGACTTAGAACTTCGAATAGTGACAAAAGATTAAGAAGTTACATGTCATTGAAAAATTTACAAATAGATTAATAAAGCGTACTAGTATTTGAACACAATACGGACTTGTTTTTTAATTTTTCAGTCTCATATCTGACTAAGACATCAAAATCAGTTTCATAGATATTTCATTAGGTTTCTAGAGAAGTATTCTGGGAATTTACCGGAAAGTGAAAATAACTTTCATTTAAAGTCCTCAATGAAATGAAAACAAATCAAGAGCAGATCTAGTGAAAGCAAACTGATTAAAAAATCTAATCTTTCCTATAAAAGTCAACGTTGTAGACATCGGAAAGGCTAACAGGTGACTCGATAAACAATAAGGTGGGTCATAACGAGTAGGAAAGTAAAATGAGTGACCGTGTAATGTAATGTGTTTTTGTATATCTCTTTCAGGATCGAATTAGGAAGGACGCAAAAATTGAAGCTATAAAACTTTTTCAGCAGTATTATTATGCAGAATAAGGGATAATTACCTCAAAGTTTTTGAAAGAAGAAATAGTTTTGGTTTTCCGAAAGGCACAAAGCAAAGTTTGAAGAAGTTGCATCTTCTTTTGGTTCCATACACTGGCATAAGTGGTGGCTGAGTATATCATTGTTTGAACATTGTAGTACTTTAACTAAACGAAATTATTGAACAGCCATCAGATTCTTGCGACTACTGTTAGAATATTATTCAGGAGGATAGGTCAAGACAATCTAAGTTAATTCATTTCTTGCTCTTTCTGTCGACTCCATATAATGATTTCAGCATAACAGCATATCTATCCCTCCTATATACAGGTTGAATTCTGCAATCATTTCTTGACAAGGCACCTCTTTTGCTATGAAATCATCAACTACTTTATGGCTCTTTTTACTAAGACGTTGTTTGCTAGGTTATGAAAAATAAAAATTGGAAACTTCACACAAGCAGTTTTATTTTTCATCATTTTGTAATCGATGTTTCCTTTTTCAAAGTAATTTCTCTCATGAGATCAATTACCACACAAAAACCTAATTTTTTATTTTCATTGTCCTTGTTTGGCACATACAATCTGAAACTGCTGTAGTTTATAAAGTTTATTGAAATTTGCATTTCATTTCTTTGGTTAAAGAGAATTGTCGTTGATATGAATATTACCTAGTATGCTTTTAGTAACCGTAATATAATATACATTCAAGTCATGTGTATTCAAGCAATTACAACTCCTGCAACTCCTGAAAAAATGTTTCGTTTCAGTGCAAGAATGTATAGATGAGACAATGAGAGAGCAATAACATCTGTTTGAAATAAATGATTTTATCCTTATAACTGACAAAATTGAGACGGCATTGGTCACTTGATTCAAACAGCTATAAAAATTCTGCGTATCTTGGTCATTTTAACGCAATATCAAGGAAATTCCGGAGAAAATGAATTTAAAAAAGGCTGCAGAGAGTTGCGAAACACTTTGACCGAAGGTGAAAAATATGTTGTATCTGGCTGTAAATTGGTTGAAGAACTCTTGACTATGAAGGCATTATTAACCGATATCGAAACAACAATGATAATAAAAGTTTTTCAACCCTTCAATTGAAATATTATTATTGTTAAGATATATTTTCGACTCCATGGACCACTCTTATCATACCTGTAAAGGTGAATGCAGTTTCAATTCTTACGTTTCACTAGGTGCCAGATCCAGCAATTTTGACCAATAGGAATTCAATTGACCAGAAACTGGATTATTACAACTCTGCCATTGCAAAGGCGAGGAAGGTGTCTATCGAAGATTCTTATCACATAAGGGTTATTCACTTGGTATTGTTAATGTTGCATTGCCTGTGAAGGTACTATTGAATGAACCTTATTGAATGTTTTTTGTATTCGTCATTTTTCCACTCTTATTTGATCGATAGATGGCATGCAAAATGTCCTATAATTTATTTTTGTATTTGCTGCAAAAACTAAGTGACATGTTGCTCAAAGTGTGTTTTTTGCCAGGAAGTGTGCGATGTGGAAAAAAATTTATATTTAAAAGTTGTTGCGTAGGTATACAGGGCTTTTCATGATGATCGTTAATTAGCCGGTTCTGATAACTATTTAACGAATCAACCTGGAAATTTCACAGTATGCATAAATCAATATGACCTATACGCCTAAAATATTTCAGACGAAGCGGCGTTATCGCTTCTACTATAAAGTAGCGGCTTCTTTGATTTTTCAAATGGAACACCCCGTATATAATATCATATTATGGTTCATTATCACTTTGTTAACAAATTCATATATTATTTCCCTATACCTCTCTATTACCGTTTAGAAGATATAAATTAATTTTGATATGAATTTGTTGACAAAGTGATAATGAATCATAATATGATATTATATACGGGGTGTTCCATTTGAAAAATCGCTACTTTATAGTAGAAGCGACAACGCCGCTTCGTCTAAAATATGTTAGGCGTGTAGGTCATATTGACTTATGCATACTGTGGAATTTTCAGGTTGTTCCGTTGAATAGCTAATTAACGCTCATCATGAAAAGCCCTGATAGATGGTTAACAATTTTATGCAAGGTATCACATGAGATGAATATCACAGTCGGTAAAAAGTCACATTTAGAGGCTCATTAGAGATATATATCACTGTCTTTTGAATGCGATTAACAATTTGTTAGAACTAATAAATTATAATGGGTATGAATTTTTGCGGTTTTTACAGTAAAATTATTTCTTTGGAATATATCTCTGTCATAACTCTTCAGCCAATTCTTACTTGTTTCTTAAACTTAACGTGGTTTTAACTATTTTTCATGGTTTCAGGAAGTAAATCCCAAGTTTTTGTACCCAGATAGCTGCAGTGCCTCTGTCCCACTGTTTTGATACATTTCAGAACCACAACACTATATTTTTGTCTCCTAGTATTGTATGGGTCATCTGAGCGTGTTATATCAGTTTCATTTTTGTATATTTTCTGCACTTCCTTTGTATACATTATCGCGATACATCCTTCCTTTGCCAAAGATGATCTTAAGAAGTTTTATTTGTACAATATTGAGGCAATTTAAGTGTGTGTCATTTACTGAAGTACTCTCAATACATGCTTTGTTTTACATCTCAATCAGATTTCCCAGAAAACCGGTCCCAGAAAATGGATGATAGAAGATCGCAGCAGTCGTAGGGGTAAATGCAATCTGTGGACAAACAAAGGCGGTCCGTAAAGCCGTACCTGTTTGAAAAATGTGGAAGATGAGTGAATGAGTGAGACAGAGAAAATACCAATGGTCAACCTTAAAGCGCTATAAAACAGGTCTCGTTTTCCAACATAAAAAGTGATGATCATTTTGCCGCAATGTATATAGGAATAGCGTAACAAAACGCAGATGAACTACACACGGCGGCGGCAGTTGGTAGAGAGTTTTGCCATTTCGAAATTGAATGTTTCAATTACAGGAAACTGCTGGTAATCCATACGCTTCATTCCAACGGTCGATGGGCAAATGTTATTTCGACAGATCCGTCGATTGTTTTGGATTTTTATTTGTGAAAGAGTCGCTTGCTTTTGAAGCTTGATTAACAGAACCGCGTCTCGGTAGAGTGTTCGTATTCGACCTGGTTTCGGTAATGAATGAATATGGATTTCTGAATTGCATGGGCGGAATACAGGACTGAGATAGAAATTGATTCGTTTTGTTTGAATCAATTGCAGATTGTTAATATTCATCCATTAAATTATCTAAATGAACAAATCCTTCAGGCCTATCTCAACTTACCTATACAGTAGGTTTATGGACTGACACCTATCAGAAAACAACTACTCCCCTGGCTAATACCAGGAAGGACGTTGGATTATATCCGTCAGGTCTCAGTACAGGAATCTTCACTGAAGTATTTCCTGCATATGCTGTTGGCGATACAACTGCCGGAGTCAATTTTTAATTATTGGAACACACTCGCAGACCGGTTTCGGGATGTTTGGCCACTCGTCAGTGCATGGTAGTGTCTGTCATTAACCTAAAGTCGAAGATTTCCGATAATAAAAAATCGAATTCCTTTCACGTACTATAAGAATGACAGTTTTTTGTCCTTATACGAGGTCTTGAGCCATGTGGATATACAGTTGCTTAGTATATCGACAGGTAGATGGGGCGGCGTTGCCGGCCGTTCGCTTCTGACTAGTTCGAGGAATGATGCTCTGAAAGGAAACTATGTTTCCTTTGTGTTTACGGTATATTTTTTTATTGTAGTTTAACGTTTTCTGTGAATTTTTCGCCACGATGGTCACAGCTAGCTCTAGTCTGCGGAGGCAAGGGCGTGGATCGTCGTTACCAAAGTATTTGGCCTTTTGGAAGTCCAATTGAGGGGTAACGATCTTATAGGGCGTCATTTACAGTGAATAACAGTGATAAAAAAATCCTTTTTGATACCAGTCCCTGTAGATAAACTCTCATCTCCAAATGATAAACAAAATAATATTTTCAAAAATTCAATGAATCTCTGGTTTCCTTGGACAGGAGGATGATAAGCTATTACTGGACCTTACCTTGAGTTAAATGCATTTAATCTAACTTCAGTCTCGTAATACGCTTATCCTAAGGTTCACAATGATCCAAGGGTTCACTCAGCTCCTATAGTATGGTCGGCGGTCCAGGGGTCCATCCACCTGTCCTGTGCTTAGTCGTGCCAGCGAATGCGTAGTCAAAGTATGCACTCGTGCAACAAATTGAGTTGTCTCCTTAGTAAATAGATTCATCTTCTGGATTTTATTTGATTAATATTTCTTTATTAATAATATTTTTTCTTCAATAATATTTTTTCTATCATTAATATTTTTTCTTCAATTGATTTTTTCTGGCAGAACTGTATAGTTGGCCGGAACTGGGAAATGTGATTATTGCAAAAAACTTACATTCTAATCACCACGTCGTTCTTTGATGAGCGCCAGAAACAGGAAGGCCGGAATATATGGATTTTTGACATTACTTCAAATATCGTTCAAGGTTAACAAGTGTTGCCACCATTTCATTCCGGTCACGACTATCAACAGAAAACTTGTCAGTTATCAAACGCAACAATCTATATTCTGGGCTTATCTCGGAGCGATTATGTCAATTGCCTTGAAATATAAGAAGAAGAATTTGACATTTTGTATTAACTTTTTAACCATGATGTAAACACATATTGAATCGGTCTTAGCACTTGTGAAAATGAAATTTATCCGATGATGTATCCACTGGACTACTGCCAACTGTGTAGAGGTATATCTGTGAAAATATTGTATTAAATCAATGGCATGTTACAAGTTCATCAATATAAATCAATACAGGGGGTTACATCCTAATCACATTGCCTTGCAAATGGACCAAAATAAATTAAGTGAAAAATGAAACGTTACAGTAGATATTGTACCAAACAAATGAATTGATAAATTGAAAATTTAATTGAAACCCTCATGCCACACACAGTCAACTGATAGCAAAGCGACTGGTCCATAGTTATTTTGAAGACTTTTCTTTCCTTTTTGGGAATAGGCTGAATGCGAGCAGTTTTCCAAGAGGAAGGAAAAACCTGTCCTTGTAAGACAAGTTGAAAAGTCTGCAAAATACTGGTGCTAGTTCATTGACATTCTTTTCAAGTACGATGACCGGCACTTCATCAGGACCAGACGCCAAGTTATTTCAAAATTCGCTTGTCTAGACGTTGTCAGAAAGTAATTTTCGGCATTGTGGATTCTAGTGTGGGAATAGTCAGTGGTTCCTTTCCCAGAAAATTGACTGTGGAGTGGGACGCAAATTGTACAGCTGGTAGATTTGCTTTTTCTATGACTGTTGTGCAATTGAACCAACCGCTTGTGTTAATAGAAGAATTGTGGATTTTGTAAATTTTTGATTAACAGCTTTAGCTACCGACCAGAAGGATCTAGACCCGTTGGAATTGGCAAGTAATTCATCCCTAAATCTCTGATTGCGAACTTCTCTGCTTTCATTTATTCTAAGTTTGCAGCTGTTGCGAGCATCAGCAACCCTAGTTCGGTTTTCGTTATTCAGTTTATATTCCAAACATTCGTTATGGAATCGAATCAGATATCATTTACAGGATTCCTAGACAATATACACGCATTTCATTGGTTGACATTGCCATTAAAATGGCGGATAAGGTATTTTTGGGACAAACTACAGCCGGTGGGGATACTATTTTTGGAAAGATATTAAAAAAAAGTCCCTTGCAACTTTATCTGTGGAGATGATTTGTGCGTTGCTTTTGACGATATCAACCCCCAGGCTCCAGTCCACCTGCTAGTGATACCTCGCAAATACATTGTCTAAAGCTGAAGACTACGACGAGACTCTTTTGGGGCATCTCCTGCTGGTCGCCAGAAAGATTGCCCAGAAGAGGAATCTGAAGAAAGCATTCAGGATTGTGATAAACGACGGTTCAATCGGAGCCCAGTCTGTTTATCATCTCCACGTACAGTCCGGAAGACAGTTGCAGTGGCCCCCAGTAAGTGTCAAGTTGCCGGCCACCATTTGCCAACGAAAGCTTGGTTTGCTTCTATTTTATTATATTTTAGTTCTCCTCGAAA
>WOGR01005366.1:0-13874 GCA_015342045.1 Leptinotarsa lineolata | reverse complement strand
TATTTATCTATTGATTTAATGTCTTCTATTAATAAATGATATAGCTCTTCACTTCGGCAGGCTCCATATATTCCAAAAATAGTAGCAACTTTTATCATCAAATATTTTTCATCGGGCGCCTCATTTATAAACCTCTGAACTTCTTTAACCGTAAAAGATTTTGTTTTCTTTAATATTTAAATGTGACTTCAAATAAAACGCGTGAGCTGTAAACGATAATGTGTGTTGGTAATCAGGTGATTCGGCATCACCTGACACGGCCACTTCACAGCAAATGCGATAACATGTCAAAATGTGTTTTTATAGAAATGAATAATTTTGTTATGAAAACAGGACGGTCGTACAGAAAACTTTATATGATATTTGTGTTAAAAGCGTAGCGAGTTGAGCAATTTCACGAACACTTTCACACTCATTTCATAAATAGCTATTGTGTACCTATATTTTTTCTAGATAAAAACTTATAATACTATTCGATAATAATGCCTTCCGAAGACCATCCAATTTCGTGAGACATTCGAATAACAGCATCATGCCGACAATTGATGACGTAGTACGTTCCATTGTGTATTATTTTGTATAAGAATTGAGTTGTATCCATGGTGACAATCTTAAGGAACTTTTTGAAAGAGGTCTGAAGTGAAACTCAAAAAAATCCTTATTCATTCAAACAATTTGTTGAAATAAACTATTTCTTAACCATGGATACAACTCAACTCTAATACAGAATAATATTTAAAATCTCTCACCTGAAGAAACATTGAACTGAGAAATATTCAGTCTCATCTTCAATTAAATAAATCATGTAACAAATAAAAACTTGTATATTTCAATGGTTTTCTGGATACGACCAGAAGGAGTAGTGTACGTTCTCCAATCATTCACGTCAGTATTTCTATTTGCATTGAGTTGGTTGGACGTAACTGTTCACTATAGAAAAACCCTCAATATGAATTGTTTCTCCATAATTCCGTTAAACAAAGAAGATTGATATTTTTATAATTCTTCACATCTAAGAGTCTATCACATATTGTGTTCATAATAAAACTTCGAACATTCAATTACATCAAGTTTGGATTGAAGATTACCTCAGAGACTGTGTTTTTCTCCGAAGGTGTAAAACATTATTATTGCATGCATTTTTTGGTCAGACGGCAGGGTCCATATCTTTTCTAAAATCATCATGGTAGATTCGGACTTTGAAGGATGCATATAGATTTGGATATAGAGATTGCATGCTTCTACATAACACTCCAAGAATATAAGGTTGCAGTAAGTTTTCCATTGCAGCAAACTTTGGAAAAGTTTTTATTGATACAGCAACCCCTTCTGTGCAGGAACCCGCAATCAATAGTCTTCTTTTATCATCTCTATGATTCTTTCTCAATGTCAGTGGTATATTGTTCTGATAAATTCATGACTGATGACATAATTCTTTCTTTTGCATTTCTTTATGCATTACTCTGAGTATTTTCAGAAGATGAAAGTTCGGTTCGACAGCTTGATGGCGTCTTACTTTTCGAATTAAGATTATGTGTTGAATTGCTTTGATTAGAGTCATTAGTTTCAGAGATACATGATGTCTGTAGATCTATGTTATGTGGGATAGACTTGTCAACATCGCAGCTATTTTCCAAACTATCATTTGCATTATTCAAATCATTCTGATGTAATGGAAAGATCACTAGATTTTGACGTTCAGTCCCTTTCACAAGTTCTTTTTTCAATGTTTTCAAATATTGAATTTTATTATCGGCACATTGCAGGTTACCTGACACTACCACTAATTTTTATTCCCTCGGGAATTTTTTCCTAACCAAAATTTCTAATAATTCATAGTTTTTGAAACGATCAAGCTCTCTATGAACTATCTCGTTAGAGGCCATATTGTTTGTTGAATCGTGCAATTGGGCAACGTTTTCTATGAAAGCATGCCGGCTTTGAACGGATAGCACAAGTATAACTTCGTCATATTCCAACCAATTCGCACTGAACACATAGATAATACATATGAACGTTCCTTGTGAAAAACTCTGTTCATTAGTGAAAATTGTATGAAAATCCATTCGTTAATTTTGTGTTCATCAGGTTCTTTATAAGATATTGATCTAAACTGTCATGTTCGAAAATAGATATTTCATGTAATTACCTGATACAACAACATAAACAAATGAATTCTGCATCACGTGTACCCATTTTCTATAGCACTATTTGGATTTGACAAAAAACACATTCAACTTGGGTCTTCTTTCAAAAAATGGACTGAAGAAGATTCAAAATGAAACACTGCGGCTCTTTATGAGCCGGAATGTTTCATTGTTATATTATCCAAAAAATCTATGATAAATTGCTTTTTTATGTTTTTGGATAATAATCGATATAAGTGAAATTTGTCGTTTATCTTATTATCTGAATGGGAGGGAACAAGTAGTACGTATTGATAACCATTTAAGTCAAGCTAGAAAAAAGAGTTACGGAGTACTGTGCTTGGACCAATTCTGTTCTCCTTGTATATAAATGACCTCTTTGCCCTGGAAATCACTGGAAATATAATGAGGTTTGCTGATGATACACCAATAATATATACGGTCAAAACCTGGAGCGAACTGAAAACAAAAGCTGAAAAAGATCTCACCAAAATATTTGGTGGGTTTCAACATAAAAAACTTTCAACTATGAGAAAACGAATTTTGTGCCTTTTTCTAGTTATGAGAACAACCTTCTCGATTTTCAAACACTAGACATACAATCTGTTTCTGAAAGCATAAAAATACATGCCAAAAATGAAGTCAAATATCTAGGAGTAACTATTGATGCACATATACGATGGGACTCTCATATAAACGAGATCACAAAATCTTTGAGACCATTATTATATAGATTCAAATATTTCAGAAATATATTAGGAACAATTCACCTTTAAATACCATACTATGCACTAGTGGAATCACGACTAAGGTGTGGTATTCTTTCCTGGGGATCCGTAGCAGCCACACACCTGAAAAAATTAGAATTCCTTCAAAAAAGAATATTGAAAACAATATATAGATATTAAACCCAATAAGTATCCCACAAATGATCAGCTTCAAGAAACGCAAATACTGGATCCGCGTCAGACATACGTATATACTTTCATACTTTCAAAAATAAGCGAATTTCACAGAAAACAGAACACACTTACAATGCAAGGAACAAATCCAAATATATAGTGCAAACAAACTCCTGCAAGAAATCTTTAGGGCAAAGATCCTTTTCTTATCTCACCTGCAAAATATTCAATTCATTACCCGATATATTCAAAACCTATATATATCATATACAGTCGATAAGTTTATTCAAAGACATTTTTTTAATCTCATTTTATCAGTTTGTGAGTTCTCTTCATTGTACTCACTTCATTATATATTCCATGTTATACACTTATGCTCGTATTGTCAACTCTACTTCTTTCACGTCTTCTGCGTATTCTGTTGGTTGTATATTTTTTTTCACTCATTATTCCATTATATACACATACATGTACTGATATACTATCTATACTGATATACTGTCTATACTGTTATCCTGTAACTGAATGCCTGGGAAACCCATGCGCAACTATAGAGTCCTCAATGGGTGCCCCTGACAAGTTTGGTTACATTTTGTGGAAAAATAAGTATATTCAGACCTGTATTTGTTATATATCACTTATATTACTTTTTGTTCATTTATTGTTGTTGTTGAAACAATGGAATTATTATTATTATTATAACTAGCTGAAATTCTTGAGTTTACTAGTATATTAAAGTCACGAATGAAATTTTTCATCCATAAAAATATCCTGTATTTTCCGTCTGGAAATGATACATGGTATCATTCTCCTGTGAACATCGATCGAGATTATTGTCGATAATTCAATACCAGGGATTTAGAGTTCTCAAAGTTGAATCACCCAGTCTGCCAAAACCTAGTTCAATATCTTACATAAAGAGTCAGCAATAATCTTTTTCTGGAAAACAGTGTGATCAGTCGGAAAATGAGGTATCAGCATTTTGCTAGTTCACATCTCCTCTAGTTCATATTATTACTATGATTACGTAAATACCACTTAGTGTATTCTTGTTTTGGGTAATACTAAATCTCATTATTACTTTTGTACGTCTCTATTTCATTATTTTCAAAGTCCATCAATAAACCTTTTGAGCCCTAAATTTATTACATGAGTAATTTAGCCGATTATCCCACAGGGATACGACATCATGAATGTTGAATTTTTTGAGATTCAAATCAAATTATATCAATTTCAATCCACACAAAATCGCATTTTTGCACAAGCATTGCTCTCAGTGTCTAGTTTCTTAGTCTAGTGTCTTAGTTTCGCACAGGCAACGCTCTTACAGCTCCTCAAGGTTCATCCTGGTTTTTTCCTCAAAAAAAAGTGTCTACTGGGATGAAACTTTCAACAAAAATCTAGTGGAGTTTCTATTGTTTTTGTTTCTATGAATTATTTGTTTACATTTTCAAATTCCAAATCGTTAGAATTCAACTCGGAGAATCACCCTAAATAGAGTGTGAACTGGGCTGTATCATTCCTACAGTACTTTCGCTATTACATTCGATTTGGTTAATCTAGTGTCATTTGTACACGACTAGAGCACGCGTAGATTTAACACCGTCAAATCGAAATGAAGACGATTGCCGCGGTGACCCTGTTGATGTTTTTCTGTGGTGGAATTGATAGTAGTTATTATTTGCAAGATACGAGACCACGATACTTAACAGCTGCTGTTGGTGATCACATAGTGTTCAACTGTGAGATCGATTTTCCTCAGAGTTTTCCAATACCTTATAAACTTTTCTGGAAGAGAAGGGTAAGTTCTGTGATTTCCATGAATAAAATGTCACGCAATAGCTATCAGGGGACTATATTTGATCGGCCATTTGAATTTTTTTTATTTTATATTCATGAAATTAGTATTGAAATTTTCAAACTAAATCGATATATTATTATTATTATCAAATGCAAGAGAACTTCTATTGAGTACTCAACCAAAAAGGTTACTAAGTGATACATTTTTCAATCGGATCTACATGTAATTAGTACTAATTTTTTAAAATATAATATCACAGCCTTCTCAATAGATTTGTAGTAGTTGTAACAATAGGAGCTCCATAATTTCAAATGAATTATTTACTATTTTCAAAATAGCTGTGGAAAAAGTATATCAATATGGACATTATAATGGACAATATTAATTATTATGGACTTTAATATGGACAATATGGACATCAATATGGACCTTGTTGGAAAAGCTGTCGATGCCATGGATAAATCGAGGAAGTGTTTAACCATATTCCTTGATTCGACCAGAGCATAGTCTACTAATAAAAGAAATATATACATATGAAGTACGAGAAAAGACATCAGCAGTCTCACAGAATTATGTAGCATATAGATTACAAAGAACTGAAATCCATGAACAGTTGAGTACCCCCAAGATGTCACTATTGGCATTCCTCAGGGAACTGTTCTTAGACCAGTTCTCTTTCTCATTTACATTAACAG
Source organism: Leptinotarsa lineolata (assembly GCA_015342045.1). Classification (NCBI taxonomy): domain Eukaryota; kingdom Metazoa; phylum Arthropoda; class Insecta; order Coleoptera; family Chrysomelidae; genus Leptinotarsa; species Leptinotarsa lineolata. The sequence continues at coordinate 8,329 of WOGR01005366.1, read as the reverse complement.
TATCACAGAAATGACCGACTTTTGTGGTTACCTCATCTGCTATGCTGATGACACAGCTATTGTATACACTGGAGAATCATGGGAAAATTACTATGAACTTGCTGAAGACGAACTCTAAAAGATTAAGATATGGCTTGATTATAGTCTACTGACCTTGAATGTTAGTAATACATAATTTATGACATTTTCTCTGCAAATCACTGATCAGCCACAAAGAACAAAAGTGAAAGTAAAAAGTTCAAAATGCGACTCACATCAACCGTGTACATGTGATATAATAGAAAAGACTTCAACTATCAAATACTTAGGTGTTATGCTGGACCAGCATTTCAGGTGGGCAAAACACATATGTCAAGTCACAAAAAGACTGAGAAAGCTTATTCACACCTTCTATAACCTACGAGATATTCTAGATAGGAAGAACTTTCGAATGGGTTAGCTGAGTCGGTAATACGGTACTGTATAATAGCTTGGCGTGGAACATTTCAAAGTACAATGACTTGCATGCAAACAGTGCAAAACACTTCATTGAAAATAATAATGGAGAAACACAGATTGCATGCAAGTGATTCTCTATATAGTGATGCCAAATTACTAAACATCAGATCCTCATATACTTTCCAAAGCCTGATATGGATTTATTCAAGCATTGAAAAATATGACCAAAGTGAGTAGAGTCATCGAACAAATACAACCGCCATTGTTTCACAAGACTCACACTCAGAGATTTGTTTTCTTTTTTGGTCCAAAACTCTACAATATGCTGCCAGCACCTCTCCAAATTCCAAACACTCTTTCCAAATTCAAAACAAAAAATAAAATTATACCTCGCTGAAAATGCAACAGTGTTCAACAATATCTTTTAAATCCTCTAGTACAAAACTGACACAAATTTATCATATCATACGGAAATTCCATTGAGTATCCATCGAAATATCCGCTCCCACTCCTTCATTTGGTCCATTGCATTCACCTTCTCTCTCCAAAATATTATATAACCTATAATATGAAAACTTTTTGTTTTGTTTTCTATAGCCGTTAAGATTCATTCGAATTGAGAGAATAGGCACAATACAAGCATATTCTATGCTTAGGTGTAATTCTTGACTTCTTGATGAATGCAAAATAGCACATAAAATAGTTATTTATGTAAGGTAAAATAGTTATTTATGTAATGCAATCAATTACCTGAATTGAATAATGTAATAATTAATTACTTGAATTGAATGGATAAATTGAATTGAATTTGAAATAAATGATGATAGGAAAACAGAATATACTGAACTGAAAGAGGCAATTTGAAGCCTCAGACTGATTCAATATAAATCCAGCAGAAAAAATCTTCAGAATTCAAACAATCAAGTACGTGATTGAAAGCTTCGAATTTCATGAATGTCCTGGAGAAGACAAAAGTTTGTTCTTCTTCAAATCATAAAACCTCCATGAAAAATGCTAGTCTGTGTTTTCTGCTACTTACTCAAAAGCGTCTGGCTTATAAATCATCTCCAATTCTTCTGTTTCCTCCAAAACGCTACATCTTTCACGGACAGATGGCTTTTTCCTCTCATCCTCCTAAATTTATCCATCACAGCAATATTTTTGCTGAATTATAAGTTCTTTATTGAATGTTTACTGTCTTATTCTGAACACAATCTGAATAGGCATTGTAAGAGCATCCAAAAATCCCCAATATTTTGTATTTGTCATATGAAATAGGATTAATGTGTGATAAAAAACGGTGTCTTGATTCTGATGTTATATTAGAAATTGATATTTATTTTTCATCAAATGAAACGACATAATGAGTAAGCGAATGACGTTACATATGAATATAATTTTGTTACATTTCGTTTCGACAACAGTTCCACATACTTTTTATTGTTCGTAGTATTAAACGCACCTAGTCTTATTGAATTCACCACTTTTCCAGTTAGTACTAACCTTGGAAAGAAAGCTGTTGAAATTTCAAGATATTCCACTCGTAAGTTTGTGAGTAACTGTGCTAAGAGTGATACACATTTGTTATTTTCAAAACAATGGATCAAAAAAACTTTCCTGTTTTAATTTTACACTGCTTCTTGATGGGAAAATATACCTCCCAAGCAAGCAATGACTCTGTCAGGAATGTAGTAACTTTCAAGAATCATCAAACAGAAACATAGCTGACCTTGTGCGTAAAAATTGTGGGCCAAAGTGTTTTGTTTTACAAAATATTCGCTCGAAATTGATACTTTTTTTGTGTGCATTTGAATCAGTTTTCGAAATAATTTCAGCAGGGATTGATATTCCAAAGGTGAATTTTTCAGCATTTTCTCATGCCGATTTTTTTGAGCATTGGTCAAATCGACCAGATCTATTTCACTCATAAATGTTTATACAAAATCGAATATATTACAGTGCATGATGAACCAGGACGCTTCTGTTTCACTTCATGTCACCGATCAATCTTCTCTGTCCATCATCTTTCTCATTGAATTAGTAGCAACTCCAATGGAATATCTATTTTGAGAGAGTCTTTTGCTGGATGGTTTGAATGTAGGGTGCTTTTTCCCAATAGAGACATAATGGAAAGAAGCACTGATTCTGCTTGAATATATGATCTACCAAATTACTTTTCGACATTTTTGATTTCAAAAGGTCGACTGAAAGATTATCCGTTCATTTTCTTCAATTGGTAATTCCATGTTTTTGTGGAAATGTATGGAACAAGTGATTTGAAGTGCAATGACTGGATCTAAAATTAAAAGGTCTGGCTGCATTTTATATGAAAATTCCTCATTTATTCCTGAATATCAAGCATCGGAAGACTAATGGATTTGAACTTTGTATGTTGAGTCATTTTCATTGGTGGTTATTATTTGGAGAAGGCCAAAATCAATATAGGCGGATACCGTAATTGTACTAGATTGAAATTTCAAAATACTGCCAAATTTTCTCAGTTCGAGGAGCGATCTTTTCAGTTCCTGTATTGAATTGAATAATTCCTGCATTTCCATTTCAGGGCGAGGTTATATATTCGTGGCATGACGGACTTATCACGGAATCAGACGATTACGTAGGAAGAATAGCACTGATTGATAAATCGCAACAACGATATTATGGTCTTGCATCTATTAATTTAACTTCCATCAGAGAGTCTGATGCTGGATGGTTCGAATGCAGAGTTCTTTTTCCCAATAGAACACCCCCTTGGAGAAATAATGGAACTTGGTTCCATCTCACTGTGAGCGGTAAGCAAACTCTATGTGGAAGAGTGTATCAATGCAATATCGAGTTCTTTGCTTCGTTGTGACGTATTACTTTGATTTAATTTCTATATCAGAAAAAAAAGGACTCCTAACTTTTGAACCTTTACGTTATGATAAAGATGATGCCTTTCCATACGGAATGTCGAAAGTAATGATAATAATTTCTTCGTTTCTGTCAGGTGGAAACTTGCTGGCGATACCCCCAATAAACCAGACCGTTACAGAAGGTCAAGAGGCACAATTCGCTTGCCTAACGAAAGATTATGCTATCAGAGTACAATGGTTCAAAGATGGCATTCCTCTTGATGAATACCATGATCTCCAAACCAGATCCTGGATCAACAAAGATCATACATTGGTTATCCGTCCAACAGATTCTGGTGATTTTGGGGAGTATGAGTGTGAAGCATCGAATACAGATGGGGAAAGACAAACAGCCAGAGCTTATCTGAATGTTCAATGTGAGTATATAAAAATTGAAGATTTTTGCAACTTACGGTTTCAAATTTGGAATAACAAATATCACAAAAGATGCCACTCCTGCAGAAAAAAGCAAATGCACTAATTCACAAAGTGCATATTTTAGAAAATTCACTTCATTGAATTTTTTTTTCTGCAAGATATTCATCTAAGAAAGACCTATTATAACATCAAATAAATCAATAGCTAAATCGAAAAGTAGCAAAGCACATTTTCGACATTATAACAAAATGATAGAATAAAAAATCCATCAAAACCAACAAAAAATTAAATTCGATAAAAACTCAAAAAAAATTCCGTACCATACCAGCTGATGAACTCCACGTAAACGCAGCAACCTCATTCCCTATAGAACAGCAAATAAGGAACTCGCGTTTCCTAGGGCTTTAGCATATAATCTTCCTTCACGGTCTTGGCCAAAAAATCGTCGTATCGTATCCAGCAGTTGTAGCTGATATGGAAGGCATCGGTCACGTAGTGTCAATGTTGGCATTTTTCCCTACGTGATGAACGACGGCAAATAGCTTGTACTGCTTCTCTGTTAGAGACTGTGTTTCCTACGATACCAGTGTCGAATCGATCTTCAAATTGAATTCAAACTCCAAAGCTTTGATAATCTTTGTTTAACTGTCGTGGCTTTATTCAAAAAACTTCAGATGCAAAATGAGGATAACGGAAAGTTTGCAGAACATAATATGCTTCGATCTTCTCATTAGTTTTTGACGAAGTCAGCCCCTCTGGACTGTTCTTGGGGACGAGTGCCCCCCGGTACGCTGAATGCTCGACTTTAGTTGCCCCCTGAATGTACACCATCTTTTCCAACCTACTCGATTTTTCTTTTTTATTTTTACTTAAACCAGTCAAAATAGACCAAACAAAAGTGGTAATCTTACAGTAATTCCTAAAGAGATATAAATTGGTACAGGTCCTGAATACACTTTTTAAATAAAATATTGAAGGTCCTCACGTGAGCTAAAAATATTTTCGAAGGTCAAAAATATTGGTTTCTATGTTTTTCTTGTTTATGGTAATTGGTGTTTATGGGATTTGTGGATCATATAATACACTACAATGATGGTCCTTATTCATAAATTAGCCATTTGCGATTGCTTTCAACCACTGCAAATTGAAACTGACTACACCAATGAGACCTTTACTTGGGAAGAAACATTCGAAATTATGTTTGATATATAATTTTAGTGATTACATAGATATTCTGGTCTTAAAGTGACTGGTGTTTATTTGTTGCACTGATAAGAATATTAAAACGGCAGAACAAAATATTTAGTCTGATGTCGTTTTTGATCAACTTATGATTGTTTTCACATGCCAATAATTCCTCGTAAATACTTGCCAGAATATTATGTTACAATATTATGTAATGAACAGCTGTTGGTGAAGATATTGATTTGTTGATTGACCACACAAACTCCAATTGATGAGATTATTTACTTATTGAAACTTAGAAAGGCTCAAGAGCAAACAAAAATATATTCAATAAATTGATGGATGTAGCCGTTACTACGTGGTAAGATATCGTCATGAAAAATGAAACTTCCAATGTTTTTTACCACTTTTATAAAAGTGCATGTCCAAAATAATGTTACGATATTTATTAGGGTTCGTTTCAAAACAATAACACTAATGACTCTTAAATAACTTTTATTTACTTTACTGCACAACTACTGCACTGATTATAATTCACTTAGAATACTCGCTCGCTTAAAACTTCGAACACTCTCTTGCTACAACTCCTCGGCCTCCGAAGGAACTCGTTCTTTTATAGTAAGGTCGATTCATTTAGAATTTCTAGAAGTTCCATATCAATCACGATGTTTCCAAATTAGTGCACTTCCAAGGTCGACGTTGGAATTCTTTTATCGAAATTTTTTAACATATTTTGTTAACAAACACAACATGTAACAATAATAAGATTATATTTTATTTCAACATGCATTAAGTAGATATAATACTAGTTGTACTGGTGAAGTCTATTCTTCTGGTCGAATGTCTTTCATTTTTCGATTCCATCACATTCCATTCATTATTCGACACATTGCTCAAAGCAGGGTCAACTAGAGGTTTTTTATCTTCAGTGTAATATTTAACCAACTTCTTCAGCTCAAAAATTTCATCATTGAGTCCATTCAAAAGAAAACCTCTGAACTCTTCCGCATTTTGTTGTCTACCCTCGATCCAGTCAGTCCACATGTTATGCAACATTTTATAAATCCAAGTCGAACCGAATGGGATGCCAATGTTGATTATAACTTCTTGGTCACTCCTGACATTTTTATCCACTCTCCTGTCTTTCGTCCTAATGGAAGGTAAGTAAACAAACTGCTCCACAAAACATCACATTCCAAATATAACCGGGGTGGATTTCATTCTCTCGTTCGACAAGATATATTTGCTTAGACTGTTCAGTAAGTTGTAGAATGGCGAATCTGGATCTACAAACTGTTGAGACCTACTAGTGTGCTTGAAGGGGCATATGAGAAGATTTTTTTTGAATTTGTTTTCAGCGTCCTAATCAATAGCGACTTCGTCGAAATTTTTGTCGGGTTCAGACATAGGCGGATGTTGGTCGTTCATCGTTGAGATCACGGTGTCTGGGTAGTGGTCATAAAGTGAAGATTTGGCTATCGGCTGAATCACCGTAAAATTTTTCCGGGTTTGAACATTTTTTTTCTTCTGCATTTGTCCTTTTATGATGTTGAAACTATTAGTGCTCGATTTGCCTGTTGAGTTTTCTACCACAAAATTATTGTAACTCTAGTGTGATTTACTTTCATTACCGTTTGGATAATTCTCAATAATAATAATATTTTCAATAATAACATATAAAACTTTCATATAACAAGTTCGTTTTCTTTCTGTATGAGCTTCTCTTCTTGCTTGGTAACTTCCAGCAGAGGCTTGACTTTGGTGTACAATTTTCATCACTGCCAGTTCCTCAGCTTGAGATATGCAGAACAATTCCTCTGGATAATTCGAATGGCAATGAGCTATCGCCCCCTCTTTCGGTAGTTTCGCCGGGAAAAAAACCTCTACAGGAGGCTTGGAAGTTAAGATCTGTGATTTTATAATCACGTACCTCTTCCAGATGGGCCAGTACTCCAGCTCTGAAGAATATTTTCGACTCACCAACTCTGAAAAAGTTCTTATCCAGTTCGAGAGATTTGATCATTGCCTCACAAGCTTTCTTGCCATCCATAAAGCCTCTATTCATAACATTTGGGGTTGAAAGCTCATACCTCTGCCTGAATTCTTGAAAGGAGATCCTGTTAGAGAATTCTTGAGGACAAATACGGATACCCTCGAGTACACCATTGCACCTGAGTTGGTCTAGCACTAGAGGAGCATCTATTTTGCTAGCTCTCTTGCCGTGGTTAGGGATAATGCAACGAAACGAAGTTGGGGTTGGTGTTGCGCAGAGTTACCATAAGATTAGCCGGCTGCTCTTCTTTTTGAAATATGGTAATGAGCAGGGATTTTCACAGCTCACTCAGAAGTTACTTGAGAATATAGTCACTAATGTCCATGTCTGAGTATCAGTCGTTAGGAAAATGTCATGCAGATCTCCAGGAAACCGTTCTGATACCTCTTTTTAAAGATCTACTGAAATAGTTTGCTCGAATTTGAGCATGAGGTGGAAATTATTAAGTTTTGATAATAAAATATTCATGTTTCACAATGATCTTCATGTGCAAAATATATAAAAGAATCAGAGTCCAGTGGCAGAAATAACCAAACCAATCAAAGAAATATCACAACCAATTATGAAAAATAATCTCATCATTAGCAAGATTCAAAAACCATGAATTAAATTCTATATTTTCAATTAATTGTCCTCATGACCAATGCTTTCGGTTCGATAATAATAAATTATTTCTAATAGGCTGAGTAAATTGAATGATAAGAATTGTATGGATTTTATGAAAATTCTGTATCCTGAATTACATATCTATTTGCTACGTGATGTCTATAATCAATATCAATTTGTTTTTCAAAAAAGATTTATTCGACTCATGTTCAGACTAAAATCAGATGAATTATGTGGAATACGTTTCCAAAAATATAAAATCTTAAGACCTTCATGTATTTATATTTTCAAATTCATGTCATTCATGTAACATATTATGTGAATGTATCAAACAATTTCTCAGTGTCATGACTGGAAATAAAAACCTCACAAGAATTCCTGCACAATTAAGAAAAAAATCCTCTCATAGAGGGTCATTTTCATTTCAGGTTTTATTACTTGATATAATTGATATTATAGCTATTCATTCTCCTAATTTTATTCGTTCTTTCATAGATTTCGAATCATAGTAGAATCATATTAGACAATGGAAGTCTGACCTAATAAAATTCAATATAAATTGAACAAGTGTATCTATCTATATGTGTACAAATCTATTACATAGTTACAGAGACGGCGTAAGGCGTGGGCAGTGTGGGCCTCGCTATATTGCTGAATATCAGTACTCTGAATACTATAGGTTATATTTTAACAATATCCTATTGTATTGTCCTTTTTTAATATGACATGCTACAAACAAACATGTATTGTAATGTAGTCAAATAAATATATTCTA
>WOGR01005365.1:0-13874 GCA_015342045.1 Leptinotarsa lineolata | reverse complement strand
AATTAATTTTCCATATGCCATCCATTACCAACAAAACAAAATTTTGGGTAAGTTTTTTTTTAATTCAAATTCAAATTTATTGAATTCAATTTAGATAATTAATTACAATACATGAATAACTAATTTACCTTACATAAATGACTATTTCATTTCATATTTCATGTGCTATTTTGCATTCATCAAAAAGTCGAGAATTACACCTAAGCATAGAATATGCTTGTATTGTGCCTATTCTCTCAATTTGAATGAATCCTAACGACTTTAGAAAACAAAGCAAAGTTTTCATATTATAGGTTATATAATATACTAGAGAGAGAAGGTAAATGTAATGAGCCAAATGAAAGGAGTGATAGGGGATATTCCATTAATGAGTACTCCTTGGAATTTTTGTATAATATGATGAACTTGTGGCAGTTTTGTACTAGAGGATTCAAAAGATATTATTGAACACTTACATTTTCAGTGAGGTATGATTTTGATTTTTTTTTAATTTGGGAAGAGTGTTTATATTTTTCAGAGGTTCTGGCAGCATATTGTAGAGTTTGGGACCGAAAAAGTAAACATGAGACATGTAAAACAATGGTAGTTGTATTTGTTTGGTAAATCTACTTACTTTGTATGCATGCATGTCAGTTTATATATTTATTACACTTCAATGAGTTGAGTTGAATTTGGATTCAACTCAAATGACAAATGAAGACTTGTGTGTAATATTGCTATCTCTTATCAATATGGAATACTGGTAACATTCGAACTCGCTAAAAAATCAATAAATTGCAGATGCAATGTACTAAAATTTAGAGTGTGTTCCATTAGCTCACTATGGTCTGTAAATTACATCAGCTGATTGTTTCCTTGCATTCACGCTTGCGCAGAAGAAAAATTATGTATTGCCTGAAGAAAATTGCGTAAAGGTGAAGTGGATTTTAAATTTGTGACCATTGAGTAGAAATATCTCGATATTAGAAAAAATAACAACCTATTAGGGCTTAGTGGGTTCATTAAAGCACAAGTAATTATAACGAGCTGTTAAAGATAGTTAATAGGGCTTTGGTTTTGTTTCACCTGAATTGGGAACCTTCATATTGAATTGAGTTGTTTTTAAAGCCTAGTGTGCATATTATGTTCACAGTAGTACTTTGGAGTATCTGGCCCACATTAATGTAATTAAAAATATTTGGACAGATGTACCCGAACAACATACATCCCATTGGTTTACATGCAATTCTTTATAATGAATTTTTCAGACCTGGGTCTAATTATCCTGGCGCGATTAGCGTACCTTCTGCCAGGACGGTTCCCTTCTGATCTGGTTCGAGTTCTTCGTTCCTCAATGAAATCCAGAGGCAATGCAGTCATTAGAGTATCCGCCTTAAAGATAACAGATATTATCAAATCAATAAATTAAAAACTAGACCTACTACTTCAGAATCATCCCAATCAACTTCGGCCATCTCCTCATTTCCATCTGGAGTCTCTTGCAACTCTTCAACGAAACCGTCCGAGCAATGGGGACATGTGAAATTCTGAAAACAATTCACATGAGAATGACTTGACATCATGAAAGAGATAATTTTTTTACAGCAGAGGCATCTTGAAACTGTACGTTGCACATGTGACAATAAAACTTTTGTAAGGATCCATCCTCTACAGCTGCTTCTGCCATTGTGAAATGTTTGACCTTAAAAGTCTTATAACTAGTAATTTAAAAATGAAATTTACAAAAACACTTCCTCAGAAACCGCATTAACCACCATATTCTCATCACAAATCACAATAGGTTTGTTTTGGTTCACAGTTCCGTACAGTTCGGTCATGCCCAGTTATTAGGTTTGTTTGGTTCTCTATTTCGAACAGTTACCGAACGTCCCGAATCAACGCCGAATCAATGCGCAGAGCAATACAGTTACAGAACAGTTCCGGAACGGTCCCAACAACTAATAAACCGAAACATATAAAAAATTATTCTGAAAAGTGTATAAACAAAGATTGGAGGTTAGTTTTTGGGCAAAAATTAGAGTAACGGGAATAAACTAAGACGTTATCTACGGTTATCCAAAATTAAATTGAGAATATATTGTCCTCTTTTTGTATTCTTATACTGATTTGTTAGACAAAACATGTCAAGAATAAATTTTTGGAATTGTAAAAGATGTAATAAGAATAATGATTATTATTGCTACATACATTTCACGTCTATCTGTTATGGTATAAGAATAATGATACATTATTTTGTCTTATTTACCTCCATTGAGCACTTATCAGAATAATTGTTTTATGTTTTGGTTTATTAGTTGTTGGGACCGATTCAGAACTGTTCTGTAGCTGTGATGTTTTGCGCATTGATTCGGCGTCGATACGGGACGGTTTAATAACTGTTCGAAATACAGAACCAAAACAAACCTATATATCGCAGAGTTAGAACTAAAAAAAAAATAATGATTCAGTGTTACCAACGGTGTTAAAAAAGTAACTAGAATCGTCAGAGGTTCAGACTTCCATAAAAAAGTAATTTAATAAAAGTATGTCGAGTATGAAGGAAAATTTATTCTAAATCACAAAATGATATTTTCATGTATACACAAAATTAAGTAATGGGACAAAATCAAAAGTATTTACAAAAAAAAGTCATCGAGCCATTATTTTATAATTGATAGATATTTTTCATTGTTAGTATCTACAATCGTCTTCGGGTGCACCCGAAGACGATTGTAGATACTAACAATCGAAACGTCGTGAAGTAACGTGGTTTGAAATCACTCAACTTTCAATCATATTAATTTATTTTTATTTTTTATTTATTCATTTTTTCATTTGTATTTTATTTCACTGTGAATTCATTTCAAGTTTTTTGCTTAATATATTTGCCATTTTTAGCTATTCTTTTAAATTTCAATTATATTGTTTATTTCAGGGATTTCAAATCATTTTACAAATTTTAGACAATGGAAGTCCGAACTGCTGAAATTATTTGTTGATATTCAAATAAAATTGAAAAAAGGTTTTCATTCATCGAATGAATTTTCATATATTTAGATTTTGTGCAATTGTTAGTTCCAAGTGTTGTTTTATGTTTTTCAACCATTGTGTTCCCTTCTTGTATTGTTCCTTATACAGATATACTTGAATTGCTTACACGTGCTGTGACCTTCCGCTCCCTCGCCGATGAGATCAGTTGCATCCAATTACACATCCACTCACCTCGACGAGGAAAAGGAAACTGAAATTAAGGCGTTCTACCACAGAATAGTGTAGTATACTATTCTACGTTCTAGTCCGAATATATAGTTATGTTATGACTGTGGTTATGAGTTCTGTGATCGATGCCGTTGTCACAAAAAAAAGACGTGTTGTTATGTTCCGTTGAAAATGTCTAACTCTCAGAGTAATTTATTACTCTGAGGTTGAACTCGTTGAACTCTAGAGCAAGATTCAGACTATTGACATTTAGCTGTTTTGACAATTGACAGATGTATTGATGTATCTGATAAGCAGTATTTAGTATTTGCAGTATTTGCACAGTTTTGATATTCGGTTTTTTACTTTTAGTTGAAGTTTAAAAAACTATATCGCTCCCTATAAAGATGACTTCAAAATGTTCAAATCGAATAAGCATTATATAATTAGAGGCTTTTTTTCATAATAATATTTCATGATAATCGATTTAAGTATAACAAAAAAAATACTCTAATTATGAATGCTTTTCAGACATGCCCAAACACTTCGGATTTGGTGCCGCTATACCTTCCTCAACAACTTTACTTAAAGCCCATAGCTCGACTGAATATGTCCTTGCAACTTCCGAATGTAAAAAAATTAGGCAAAAGTGTTTCACACTGGGAGATTATGGATAAAATTCGTGGCCTTATCAAGCCCGATGAATTTACGGTGTTAAAAGTAACTAAAACTACTGTCGAATTCGTTAGATTCGAAGGTGAAATCGAAACAAAGGAGAAACTTGAGCGGGTCATATCAAAAGTAGACAACAAGATGATAAAACTCAAGGATTTTGCCGATTTGATGAGAATTCGAGCAGCAGAATGGAGATCTGATTATCCTAATCGTCGTGTTTGGGACGATTTTTTCTCAAACGCGCGCGATATGGACGAGATGAAACCAGGGGAACGCCCCGACACCATACATATATCTCATCTACCTTCAAAATGGTTAGTACCATATCATCTAAGCGATGAAGAAGATGTGACTCCATCTGAGAAAATTTTTTATAAAATCTTTGAAAAATTCGGCTCTATTCGGTTTGTGGACATTCCAATATGTGATCCCTACAGAAAAAAAATGAAAGGAAATATTTCGGGACTTAAAAACTCTTCGTTCGATAAAACTGAGTTCTTCGAGGGCTATGTGCAATTCAAAGATTATATAGGATTTGTTAAGGCCATGGATGCCTTTCGTAACATGAAGTTAGTGCGAAAAGAAGATGACGGGGCAGTAGAAGTGAACATCAAGGTGGACTTTGACAAAAGTAAACATTTGAGTGATGCTTCTATTCGTAGGAGAGAAATCGTTCGTGATAGATTAGTGAAAAAAAACAAGGAAAAGGAAGAAAAGGAACTAGCAGAATTAGAAGAGAAAAAGCGAAAGGAGGAGTTGGAAAGGTTGGAGAGTATTTGTTAAAGAATATTCTATTTGTTTCATTTCAAAGATTCATAGATTCAGCTAATCTATTTTTCCTTGAAATTATAACTGTTTTTGAAATATATCCAAAGAATACCTGAATCAAACTAAAAACTACTTACCTGGGGGTGAAATTCTACCACCTGTAGTGGTATTCTACCACTGAATATAATTTTTCCATATCTGATGATTATTTATTTATTTCTCTTACACCGTTTGTGTATAAATGTTATAAAAGAAATACTTTTCAGGTATTGATGAGACTTCTCTAAATATCATGCATGACCGTAACTTGTCTGAGGTTCAGGCAAATTGAATTTTGCAGGTATATCTGCATCACCAAAATGGTGGTGACAGTCACAGTTAGAAATAGTTCATTTTTAGGGAATCATAGAATCATCTTTAAACTTCATCTGCACTCAAAGATATAAAATTTTTTCAATTGTCAAAAATTTTTTGTCAACTCGGAAAAAACAGATATTTTCTTTCACAATCGACAGAATCGTATAAAAGACTTGCAGATGATGTGGCATATTCAAAATCCAATGAAAGTGTCAAGTTCCTGGGAATTCTCCTTGATGGAAGCTTGAACTGGAATGCTCATAACTTATTTCCTTTCTCCAGAAAATTAACTAGCCTGTCTTTAAAGACCAGTTCAAATATTTTCTAAATTATTGGTTGGAGTAATAGTGATGAACATATGATTATAAAAAATTTTCGGATCAAGTCCTTGTACCCAGCATTCGCTGAATGCAACTCTTGTGGAGCATTACGCACTTTTGCAGTAGGAAAAGAAATAACTATGATTTCCATCAGACCACTCAAACAGACTTGTGTTACTTTCAGCCATTTAGAATAAATAGTCATTGGTTCATCAAACCAAAAACATTCTACCAAGCTGTAAAATAACAAATACTTCAGCTTAGCTGCGAAATATACTATTTTGTTACACGATATAATAAATCGTGAGGTATTAGTAATGATTTTTAGGCAAAAAGAGGTCGATATAAAAGAACAGAAGAAACTTCGCCGCAAGCTTCGTGAAGAGAAACGAAAAGCAAAAATTCTTGAAAAACTGGAAATTACTGGAAGCGATGAAATCAACGAAAAAATTGCAAAGGAGGAGAAGAAACTTTTGAAGGTTCAAAGAAAGTTGGAAGCTATTAGACTGGTGGAAGAACTGTTCAGGAGGATCAAAGTAAGATAAATACATGAACTGACGGCAGTAATAGGTGGTTCCAACCTTAATACAGAGAATTTTTCAGACTCTGAAGTTTAATGCCAACTTCAAAACCCACTATGTAATATATACAGTGCATTTCAGTTGAAATAATTGACCCTGAAGAAGTCCGTTGACATTGAGAATACAAAAATCATGAAATATGTCAACTTTGGTTTCTACATAAAAATCAATCCGTTCTCAGCCTTGATCGATCCCTTGTCAGTGACCTCCTCTTGATCAATCTCTTGTCAAACACTTCCTTTTGATCAATCCCTTGTCAGCCACTTTTGGATCAATCTTCTGTCAGCCACCCCCTCTTGATCAATTCCTTGTCAGCCACCTCCCCTTGATCAATCTCTTAGCCATCTCATCTTGATCAATCCCTTGTCAGCCACCTCTTGATCAATCACTTCCTCTTTATCAATCCCTTGTCATCCACTTCTCTTTGATCAATCTTCTGTCAGCCACCCCCCTCTTGATCAATCCCTTGTCAGCCACCTCCCCTTGATCAATCTCTTGTCAGCAACCTCTCCTTGATCAATCTCCTGTCAGCCATCTCATCTTGATCAATCCCTTGTCAGCCACCTCTTCATCAATCCCTTGTCAGCCACCTCCTCTTGATCAATCCCTTGCCAACCACTTCCCCTTGATCAATCTCCTGTCAGCCATCTCATCTTGATCAATCCCTTGTCAGCCACCTCCTCTTGATTAACTCTTTGTCAGCCACCTCTTGATCAATCCTTTGTCAGCCACTTCTTGATCAATTCCTGTCAATCACCTTCTGATCAATCCCTTGTCAGCCACCTCTTTTTCATCAATCCCTTGTCAGACATCCTCCTGATCAACTTCTTGTCAACTATCTCTTGATCAATCCCTAGTCAGCCACTTCTTCTTGATCAATCCCTGTTATCCACTTTCCCTTAAATAATCTGTCCGCCACCTCCTCTTGATCAATCCCTTGTCAGCCACTTCCTCTTGATCAATTTCTTGTCGGCCACTTCCCCTTGATTAATCTGTCAGTCACCTCCTCTTGATCAGTCCCTTGTCAGACACTTCCCCTTGATCAATCTCCTGTCAGCCACCTCCTCTTGATCAATCCCTTGTCAGCCACTTCCTCTTGATCAATCCCTTGTCAGCCATTTCCTTTTGATCAATCTCCTGTCAGCCGCCTCTTGATCAATCCCTGTCATCTACTTCCCCTTGATTAATCTGTCAACCACCTCCTCTTGATCAATTCCTTGTCAGCCACCTCCCCTCAATCAATCCCTTGTCAGCCACTTCCTCTTGATAAATCCCTTGTCAGCCATTTCCTTTTGATCAATCTCCTGTCAGCCACCTCCTCTTGATCTTGTTTGAAATTTTTGACATGTGGGTAAGGAGATAAATTTTTTTAGTCTCAACATCAACTGACTCATTCAGAGTGTCTCGTATTAAATGGAATATTTTACTTACTATATCAATTATTTTACAAATGGTTGTCATGTTTGTCTTAGGAGAAAAAGTCGGACAATATGCAACTGTATGATAATATTTCGAACCCTAGCTATGATGAGCTGAAGAGATATAAAAATGCAAGTGAGCTGGAAGTTCTCACACAGAGAGAAAAACTCCACAATATTTTGAAAGGAAGAGTCATGCTTAAAAGCATTCTTTCTGATGGTAAACGAGCAAGAAAACACTCCTCGTCCAGCTCTAACTCAGATTTTTCCATGGAAGATGAAGACATAAGTAAGTTGGAGGCGCAATCATCCATTGCTCTATTTTTTTCTTTCTCTCTATGTCTATTTTTTCGTTAATCAAGATCAGGCAAGAACGGCCTTCATCAAATACCGAGCATAGAATTTTTATGTTGTTGGAATTAATTCACTTGTGTTACTTTTCCAAAAAAACGGAATAACTTTTGAGACAACCTAATATCACTATAGGTTAGGTTTTTAAATATATTGAAGAATTCAAAGTTTCAATACTTTACAATTTTTCAAAAATATATTACTAATGTTTTTGTATGATGAAATTCCTATATTAAGTAAGTTATTACTTTGGAATATTTTTATAGCAAATATCAATTTTATCATAGCACCAATTTATTTTGCAACAAATTATAATTGTTACAATTTTTAAAAACTATAGACAATAGTTTTCGGAGTCACTTTTGATCCTCATTTTCTTAATTCATATTATTTGTATCACATTTCATGTTTGAAAAAGTACATTTGACACCATAATTTAAACAGATCAGATAAATAAGTACCAGGTTTTATTATTCATAGGTGTTTTCTGGTGTCTAATCGTATTCGACAGTGTATTCAAAACCGATTCAAAGTGACGTCATTAATAATAAGATTCGCCAAAATGGAATGATTCAAACTGTGTCAGATGTCAAATTCAATAATAAAAACAAACTTTTCAATTTTCTCTAACCTCAGTTAGAATCGGATTTGTGCATACAATGATTTCCCTGCTTTATTTTGCACATCCTTTCAACGTATTTGATAAAAAGTTTTCAGCACTTCATAAACTGTAACGATCAAAATAAAGCAGAAACTGACAACTGACGTACTGTGATGTCAAATTTCGTTTTAAAACCAACCCCACGCTAGTTTTGAATCATCATGAATACGTTTCAAATCATAGTTGATGTGACGTCATCTTTTCAACGCCAGAATGAATGTATTTGAATCATAGACGAATACGTTTTGAATACATGAGCGCCAGAAAACGCCTGTACACAAAAACCGTTTTCGAATGATATTGATTCTTTTCGCGGTTAACGTAGAAATGTGATCAGTTTTTAAATTGATTATGTTTGTGATTCAATCGACCATTGTTGAGAATTTAGTTTTTTATTTTTTGTGTTGGCCATACTGGGTATCTCACATGAGTGCCAGTTGTTATAGCGAAATGAGCTTGTCAACATTATGACATTCTTTTCGATTTTTGCACAAATTCAAATTTAGTTTTACGTTTGTTAGTCACATCTCCAAACCTAAACCAAAAGTTATTGGAGTTTAATTCTATAAAAAAATTCAATTTTTTTAAACAAAGTTCTATATATAACTTCTTAGTAGCATTTTCTAGAGATGTTCCTGTTTAATTTGTAGGTTACCGTCGATTGTCATTCAATTTGAATAAAAAATCATACAGGTTTCGTATATATGGGAGAGGAGTTGAATGTGAACCCTGGTTATTGGCGTTTCAAGGAAGGCTATACAATGGTTGATAATTGTTCAAACATTTATTTTCACACCACTTATGTCCTGGCATTATTGAATGATTTCAAACAAATAATTCACTCCATACAATAGAGATAATGAGCAAACTGTGAAACACTCATCATCGATGAAAATGTTTATTAAAGAAACTTCAGGAAAATTCATAAAGCAATCATAAACAATACTCTCAAAGTAATTTTTAATTCTATAATTCAAACTCTGTATCATAACGTCAAAATTGTGTCACTATGTCATTGATGCCAACCTTGTTTGCAACCACATCGTTCCCATTTTTCCAGGTACCCTCTCGTCTTATGTCCACTCTATTTCGCAACCCCCCTTATATAGTAATCCTGATCATTACCGCCAAAAGTAATTCGGTCTCTCTACTTGATCGAAATACAACAAGCAGAACGACCATATGAGCGTCAACAATGAAAAATGTTATTTTATAGAGCAGATACATATGAGAACCCTAGAGCAAAGATAGAAAAGCTCATCGTCCATATACGACGTCTACCGGAAATATTAGAAATAAATCAGATGTGCTCCTCGTTAGGGTTGGTGATTCATCTCTCTTATTCATCAGTTTAACATATCTAATAATCGCACCCAAAAACAATGACCTGACATTTCAAAAAACAGCAAACCTCAAAACAAACATAATATATGTTCATCTGAGTAGAAAATGCAAACTTTTCAAAAATAAAGGGGTCCAAGTGATTACACCGAGGATATTTTATATGCATCTTGAGACTGTTAGACATTCACAGTATGAATGTTCATTATGTACAAAATTTCTACATGGGGTGCTAAATTCATATTGAATTGACAGTGTACAAAACTTTTCTATCGCCCTGTATACAGTATTTCATTTCCAAATTTTATGAAAAGTATACAATCGTTAGTATCAAAAATTATATAACATACTGGGTGTTTTGTATGCGACTCTAACTCATTGATTTTTGGAATTGAATCATTTATTTTGAACCCAATAACCTATATATGAATTAACATGAACAACAGCATTTACGAGGATACTATCTTTATAGTTTTCAACTAGGCCCGCCGCTAGCTTTTTGATCGCCTACGTGCAATACCAATTATGCCGCCCTACTAAGTACTACATATGCTGAGTTGGCACATTAATAAGTCTACTATTAGTTATACTTATACCAGAATCAAATTATATCAATATCTTCAGGTGATGTATATCATTGATATAATTTGATTCTGGTATAATTGTTATGCAGTTGAGTTCTTTTAGGTAGTCTTGTGTATGGTAGTAGTGTTGATGGTAGGCGAAGTGCCGCTGAGGCTATCCAATGTTCTTTCTTTATGGTGGGATAAAAGAAAAAATCCAAGAAAATACTACATGTACTTTGATTAAGTACTTAGTAATGTTTAACGTATTCAAAAAACACTTTGTGAGATTTTCACTAAACAGTTTTACAAAAACGCAGCACGTGTTTCGCCATACAATGGCTTCTTCGGGCGTGTCTTCACTAAACAGTTTTACAAAAACGGAACACGTGTTTCGCCATACAATGGCGTGTCTTCACTAACAGTTAGTTAGTGAAGACACGCCTGAAGAAGCTATTGTATAGCGAAACACGTATTGCGTTTTTGTAAAACTGTTCAGTGAAAGTCTCACAATAAAGTGTTTTTTGAATACGTCAGTTATGGATTTTTATCAAGTATCGGCCAATTCCATCATATATCTTGATGGAAGGTATATTTCAGGTATATATATGCTTGTTCTGGATTTTTTCTTGCAAAAAATGATGCCTGACATAAATATGCTTCGTCTTAATAGCTTGGTATGCACCATTTAGCACAAGATTGAGTGTGTCTTGATTATCTACATGGATGACACTGAAATACCTTTTAAATATTGGAATACACGTTGTGGGCCTGGATTACTGTTGAATTTGCTTAAGCTGCTCATGATGGCGTATGACATATCCGGTCTCGAAACCCGTGCTGCAAGAAGTAAACTTCTTATAGCTTTCTGGTAAGGAATTTCATTCATTTTCTACTGCAGAAGGTGGTTCCTGATTTTTGAGAACTTTTCATTGGTACCCATTGGTGTGGAAACTGGTTTGCAATGATCCATATTGAATCGCCTCAGTATTTCTTCTATATACCTACACTTCTTCATTGATCCATTTTTTTATTATCACGATAGCGATTCAATTGAAATCCATGTAAAAAGTTTGCTTCTCCTAGGTTAGTTATTTTGAATGCTTTCTTCAACTCAGATTTTATACTATTTTTTATGTTTATATTCGAACATATGAGAAAATCATCAACACATACAGCTAAAATCAGCATTTTCTTATCTTCAACATTGAAATATACACAAGTATCGAAATGAGATTGATGAAGACCCATCTCCTTCAAACATGAGTTTAATTTTTTGTTCCAGACTCAACTCGCCTGTTTGAGCCCATATATACTTTTTTTTAGCAAACAAACTCGGGTAGAATTATCATAGTATCCTAGAGGTTGATTCATGTAGATTTCTTCTTCCAGATCACCCTGAAGAAAAGCAGAAACTACATCCATTCGTTCAATATCTAAGTTATACCCTGCTGCAATTGCCAGAAGAAATCGTATGGAACTATACCTCACAACAGGTGAATAATTTTCATCGTAATTTATTCCCTTCCTTTGGGCGAATCCTTTAACTACAAGTCCATTTTTCCTGAGAC
The DNA here is from genome assembly GCA_015342045.1 of Leptinotarsa lineolata. NCBI lineage: Eukaryota > Metazoa > Arthropoda > Insecta > Coleoptera > Chrysomelidae > Leptinotarsa > Leptinotarsa lineolata. The sequence goes on along the minus strand of WOGR01005365.1, from coordinate 2,091 downwards.
ATTTGCCTTCAACATTTGTTTCCGAAACTTCATCAAGTTCTGGAATACTGAGGGGAAATTCCTCTTCTGTTAATTCATTTGATTGGAAGTGGTCATTAACACCTTCTGCTCCTCCAGTATTTGGTATCGAATTAACTGGTGGAATAGTCAGGAAATATATGAAAATATTTTCATTCTTTGGTGAATGATTTTCAAACATGAATAATCTAGTTCAGTTTCTAGGAACTTAACGTCTCTCGACAAAAACATTATCTTTTTTGTAGGATCATAAAGTCGGTATACTGTTCACAGTACCCTACAAAGATGCAAGAAATTTGCATTAAATTTTTTTTTGTTTTTTCTCAGGAAAGTGGCGAATGACTCACAACCAAAAATTCTGTGATGTTTCAAAGTAGGCTTTTCACCAGACCATAATTATTCTGGGGTAGTTTTCACTGATTTGCACGGCGATCGGTTCAAAAGATGTACCGCAAAATTCACATCAGCTTCAGCACAGAGAAAATTTGGTAACCCTGACTCAATGAACAGAAATTTAGAACGATCCAGGATTGTACGTTTGAGACGTTATGCCTTTCCATTCTGCTGCGGGCTGTAAGGACAAGAAGTCTGATGAATAATTACTGAGGACTGAAAAAAGTTACGAAGGTAGTGGTTGCAATACTCCCCTTTATTGTCTGTTTTCAATATCTAAATTTTTTTCCAGTTTGTGTCTCAGCATATACTTTAAATAATTTGAAATGATTTGCAGCTTCGTCTTTTGACTCCAGGAAGTAAACAAAATATATATGGCTATTGTCATCCGAAAATGTTGAGATATATCTAGATTTGCCTGATGACTGAACTTTCATCGGACCAAAACTAAGTCGGAATTCATATGTTCCAGAATATATTCGGACCTTGAATCACTAACAGAAAAGGGAAATCGTCGACTCTTCCCGATAATGCAGGTTTCACAAATTCACTAGGTTTCTAATCTATCTCGTTAGCTAAACCGTTTTTTAACTTCTTCAGACTATCATAATTTAGATGAATCATTCGTCGATGTCAAGTATCAATATCATTACATTGCATTGACAACGCAGAGTCGACGACAGAAGGAACATTAAATTTGAAAAAATTAATCAATAAACTTGCAGTAGCTATAAGCTGTTTTGAGTTCAAAATTTTGGCTCCTGAACTGTCAAAAATTATTTTATTTCCTTTGACAATTTGGCTCACAGATAGTAAATTTATATTGATATCTGGTACATAGAGACTACTTACTGACATATCATTATCGGAAATACTAACAGGAAGGTTCAAATCTCCGACTGTATCTGTCACCATTTTATTTCCATTTGCAGTGGTGATAGTTAATGGAGCAGTCTTTTTAGTATTTTGTAACACTTTTGAGCTCATACATAAGTGAACAGAAGAACCAGAGTCTAGAAACTACTCGTGCACTTGAGAATGAATTGAAAATGCAGCAAATAAAGAGTGATCATCTTTGGACAGCTTGCTTACATTCTTTTCAGCCTGTCTTTGATTACAGTTTTTAGAAATATGTCCGTAATTATTACATTGATAACAACGAGGTCCTTTTCGTGGTTTTTAATCAGAATCATCATACTTGAACGAACTGTTTCGATGTACCTTTGATCCAGAATTATACAATTCTTTAACATTGTCACCCGTTAATTCTAAATCCACTGACGAAGTATCCTGCAACAACTTTATTATTGAATCTGCCGTAAAGGGAATTCCGGAACTTTCAATACCCATTATCATCTGTTCATAACGACTAGGTAAACCAGCAGGAAGTATCGTTCCTGTCCATTCATCGCTCACCGTTAGAGCTACTGTAGTTAGCTTATGTGCTGTTGAGACGATTTTATTAACATACTCATCAATGGATCTACACCCTTATAATTTTATAGATATTAGAATACGTAGTAGCCCAACTCTTCTTGTTAATCCGTCGTCTGGAAATTCTTTTGTCATATTATCCCAAACTTGTTTTGCGGTGGTTGAATTTTGAATATGAACATAATTCAACGGATCAACCGATAAAATCAATTTTGAACGACACTTAGTGATCTTAGGATCATTTTC
>WOGR01005364.1:0-13874 GCA_015342045.1 Leptinotarsa lineolata | reverse complement strand
TATTATTGGTCAGGAATTGCTCAAAGAGGAAAAAATAGAAGAAGATAGAAAAGCGGAGTAGAGAGAAGTTCATCATGTTATTGATATTGCCGATTAGCAGCGGCTGGCGACAGCCGCTGCTAATTTCAAATAATTTCTTTTAAGCTCTTGACCTCAACACATTCTTTTGACAAGTTCCTACACTGTGTTGTTACTTGTTAAAAACCTACGTTGTTACAGACATATAGTAACAACATATTTCCATGAATTCTCAGATTCTTCAACAAACCCCAAGGTCAATGTTTGTGTTGATATGGCTCCTCGATAAATTCCTTATGAAAATTGAGGTAACACATGACATCACGAATGTCGTTGACATCGATCATTATTTGTATTTCTTAAGAAGCTCCAAATTCGTGGAACGATTCCCGGAGAAACTCAACCTGGTTCTTGAGAATTCCCAGCCCTCAATTATCTTTAATCATAAAGCAGTCAGAGCAAAGCCCGAGTATAATACGTCACGTATTAAAAAAAGAAGTACGGCTTGGTTTTGCACTCATGAGGCGCGGTTTGCTAAGTACAGGAGGTCTGATTGGGTTGCAGAGAATTCGACGTGAGAATGATTGGCTATTTGATTATGGGAATTACAGAAATTAGACACAGTGTAAGATTTAGAGGTTGGATTTAGTGATATCTCCAAAATGTTTCAATCTCGTTTCTAGACTTGCAATCACCCCAGCAAAGTTAAAGCGTGTTACGATACATCATTCAACAATTTCAATGTCTTCATTTTCATCTCTAAATTTATACACTGTCACACATAAAGTTTGTGACACATGGATTTTTTTATTAAAAGATATAACGAAAATTTGACTTCGCGGTTAGTTTGTGCTTGAAAAACCTGTTTAATTTGACAGTACTTTCGGAAATCATCGAAAAATCAGTTTTTTTGTAAATTTCGAAAAACGCCAAAAAAAATAGTTACTCAATTTCAAATTTTATACCCTTGCTCAAAATTTGAACTCTCTACTGTCACTTCAACTTTTTCACAATTTTTTTCAATTTTTCGAGTCTTTCGCTATACCTAATTTCGCAAAATACGACACTTCAATGTCATATCTTGCCCAGAAAATACTCACATTGGCCTGTTTGGACGTTAATATGTCAGTGATGGAATAAACGTATTTCTCTTCATTCTTATTACAATTGTGTTCCTTTTTTTAATAGATTTTTATCCAGTTTGATCATTTTTATGGCCAATAATTCAATTACAAACTAACCCGAAATATCATACTCTTCTGTAAACTAAACATTGACATGCAGTTTCATAACTATTCAAAGGAACTTCGTTCTAGCGATTTGTCTTAAACGTGATATAGAATTTCGTACATTTATAATTCACAAAAAAGGTTTATGTAAGTACAATGTTATCTGCACAAGACGAAATGGAATTTGTTCTTTAATGTGGTGAGAATGTGCCATATCGAGATGTTGCTTGTATTTTCAATCACCGGTATCTAGGAAGAAATATTCACTTCAGCACCGTGGGAAATATTTTGGAACTGGCTCTGTGGACAATTGATTCAAGAACCACATATTCCAATAGACCATGAAGCATTTGAGCGTTGTTGAAAACGGATAAACTAATATTAGGAGTATTAGTGAAGATACAGGGGTTGGCAGAGAAACTGTGAGAAGAATTTTGCACGAAAATAAATTCCATCCCTGTATGCCAAAGTTCATACACACTCTTGAAGAAAGAGATTTCAATATTCGAGTAGGATTTTCATTTTGGTTCCAAGGTGAGGGAGAAAATGATATCGCATTTCCCTACAGGATTTTATGGACAGACGGGGCAACAATAATCTCAATTTTGTAATAGAATGCCGTGACCAATTTATTCAAGATAAATGTGTGGTGTGGGTTATTACATTACCAAATAATTGGACCATATTTGGAGAAATTGGACCATATGTACATGTACATTATGAATCAGTTGTCTGAAGTTTTAGATGATCTGCTTCTAAGTGTTAGACGAAATTTGTGTAGTTTCAAAAAGGTAGAAACCAATATCTCAAAACTGGAAGATACATCTTCGCACATCTTTTGAGAATTTGCAAGTAGAATTTAACGCCTATGCATTTCAGGAGTGTTGGATAAATAAGCCAGCTCTGATGAAAAGTCATGTTTTTTGAAACATACATGTTTGTTTCGGATGTTTCCTGACAAAAAAAAAGTGGGGAAAATTTCATGATAGTACTAAAATAATTTGACTCGTTCAACGTGACCCATGAATTAACAGGGTATGTAATAATCGTCAATTTACTTGTCAAGTACGTAAATAATCATTCGATTCGTGTGAAATAGCCACCACGTTCACCTGAACTGACCCTTCTGAACTTTTCATTGTGGGACTTCATTGAAGACCAGGTATTCGGCTCTACTTTGGCAATAATGATGAATTGAAAGTAACAATTAGGAAGGCTTACATGTCTTTGACTCCACAAATGCTGGAAAACTGATTGTGTATTATAGCTGTGGATGAATAAAAGTGAATGTATGAAGGGTTGTAATAACTATTGCAGAAGATCGTACCCTCAATGCTACATGTGCTGAATATAGCAAATCTTTGTGAATTTCCAATTTTTATATTTAGTTTTCGACTAAGCAATTTCTCCATGGCATCAAAATTTTAATTTAATTGTAAAAGCATTCATTTGTGAATATTCGTTTCATTATAGCGAAGTTCAGCAAAAGTCAGAACCCTTCATTATTTTACAGAAAAATAATAATAATAAGAGGTTTGTTTGATAAGTTATTGATAAGAACAATTTTTTAGGTAACCAGTTCATACACAGCTCTTATCAAATTGCAGGATTCATTTATCGTCCATGTTCAAAACATGGACAAAACTTTCTCAAGCTAAAAGAAAACACATATAAGTGAGGTTATTGTTTTTATTTCCTGAATGCAATGTATATACTGAACAGTACGAGTATATGTAAAATAAAAGTAATTCATAAATGTATAATACAGTCCATATATGTAGTAAATGTTAAAAATTGTGAGTTAAATGAAAACTTCATAGTATTTTGAGATAAAATAATAGTTTATCAATAGTAATATCATAACCTGATTTTATGAACAAAAAAAATGGAGTGGGGGTGTTTCTATTTATTTTTACTAAAATTTGGTGTGTAGTATAATTGAATTGAAACCATAGAAATGTTTCAATAAAGAACATATCAACAATGTAAACATGTCAAACGATAGTAATACGTAATCAATTGTTCTGAAAATCTAAGAAAATGTCGACGACACACCACTATTGTATAGCCTATATCTCTCCAATAAAATATTTCTAACAGTTTCGACATAAAAACGTATGCAATTGTTGATTTTGTAGTAATTCATAGGAACTAGGAACACAATAATACCTTGTAAATATATATTTGTACAATCTGAATATTAAAAAAAAAACAAATTATATCAAAATCTGAACCTACTCATCATGCTCTGATATAATATCAAAAATTTCGTTTTATCATGTTATGAAATCTCATCGTTCATGATTCCCTACGTTGAAAAGAAATACCTCGTTAATTATTGTTGGTTCTGAGACAACTGGTCGAAGGAAAAACATTTCAAAACATTTTTCATACACGATCAAAACGATTATTGAGGAATGAAATAAATTATAATTGTCTGGAGCAAAATTCGACGTATCTAAAATACTATTATTTAGCTTTCTGTGTCATTATACACATAATTACTACTAGTATTATTATCTGTTTACGTAAGACTAGGTACCCTCATGAGATAATATAAAGTCATAATGAAAATTACAGATGGCCGCATTAACTACAAAAATTGGTTTGTTGAAATATAATTGATACGGAAGCATTTGATTTGACTTCATCAAAATTATCATCGTCAATTATTTTATTGTGAAATATATGTAAAACATAGAAATGAACTCCTTCCACTTTTCTCTATAAGTTATGTTGCTGTACCATATTCAGTACAAAACAAATAGAATAGTGACAATCAGAACAATCAAATTGGCGTACGAATTTATCTTCCTCTGTCTCTTGTTTTCTCTACTTGTGAACTTTTTTCGATAGCTGCAATTGTACGAAAAGAAATATTCAAGAAACAATATTATTCCGTCAATTGCAAGCAAAACGATTAAAAATTGTTTCTGAACCAATTTCGTTCACATACAAATGTTCTACAGAAACCTTTTTCTTTGCAACAAGAAAATCTCCGAGTTGTCAAAAATTTAATGAAAACATATTTTTGTTTTTATTAATAGGTACTTCAATAAAGTTCGAATCCAAATTTAAGCATACATATGGATTGATTCTGCTACGTTGTATGGATAACAGGAATGTAGTTCCCTGAGTGGAATATTGCCAAAAAATCGGTACCTATTTCCAAAACTACGATGCTAAATAAAATATTCAAATAAGTCAGAATCTCAAGATATGAATAGATGATCGTTGATAATCATGTGACGAGCTTGTAGAATTACAAAAGTTATTGATTCTACAAGCTCGTCACAACCAAAAACTAAATTTAGATGTGATAAGAATACAGAATGAAGAATAATGTTAGTGAATAGGATGTAATATAAGAATATATTTTCATAACTTCTCATTCAAAAACACTTCCCAATAAATTTTGAAAACTCGAAACTTTTTCCATAACTAGGTATTTTGAAAGAAATCTAGACAGTTCTAACAGTAAAGTTCGATTCAGTCTCTTGTCATTCAATACCTTATTTTCTTTGGAGACAGAAACTTTGTTCGAATCGAGAATTGCGAAAGATGTTGAGAATTTGCATAAAGTTCAAAACAAAAAAAATGCGTATTCGTGAGAAAAATCACAATTATTTCTTCAAGGTCACTGTCACACTATATTCCTTGCATACCATCAGGGCATCCATAAACGGTTTTCAGCTTATATCGCTACTGCTATTTCGCAAACAGTAAATCCCACAAGGTTGGTTAGATCACAAAAAAACTTGCAGTTTCAAGGGTACAACATATCAGGAATATAACTGACCATTTAAGATATATTTGGAAACATCATACTTGGTCTCATTCCATTTTTGCTTGTAAAACAATAATAATAATAATAATAATAATAATAATAGTAACTTTATTCACAGTAAAAATATATATAATACAAATAAATGGTGTGAACAAAGTGATTTAGGATAAGTGCAATGCACTTGTTTCCCATAAAATTGACAGATAAATAAATTGAAAAGAAAGAAAAAATATATATACACATTCATCTATCAGAACAATCAATATTTTTAGTCATTTAGACTTCTTTCTCTTGCATAAAGTTCTCCACTACAAAATGTCACTTTTTCTCGAAAAATATGCATGATGATTGAATGATAAGCCTCCCTACTTCAACTTTTATCACATAAAGTGCGGTTATGAATGAATGACGTAAAGATTTTGGCATAGTCTTAAGAAATCTCCAATTTTCATTGAAACTTTGTAATTTCATTTCTTAAAAACAAAGGAAATCAAAGAATACATTCATAATAACTTTTTCATAAAATTTGAGTCGTCAATTTTACGATACATCCTGTATTGAGACATAAAAAACACAATGAAGTAAAATACAATAAATAAATGTACTCCAATCTTTTTTTCTTATTTTTAATAACCATCCCATTAATTTTCTATCAACCGGTTATCAATAACCCTTTTTTATTGAATACGTGTTTTATTTTTATGTAACTTACATCTGTATACATTTAGATGTAGGTAACCAGAAAATCTTCATTTACAAAAATATATTTTCGGAAACTGAAGCTTGAAATTTATATATTGGCTATTTGAAATGCCTCCAAATGCTTATTGCCAATGAAAACATTTTTTCGATTTCTGATCCAAAAATATTTGAATATATTTCTATCAAAACTTCCGTTTAGTTGTTCTTTTGTAAACATTTCATTCTAGCAAAATTCCCACATATAATGGATGTTACCATTAAAAATGTTTCGTGATATTAGACACTACAGGAAAAATACTCTCATGGCATGAAAATCCCTTTCACTTTTCTGATGATTCATTAACCTGTAAGCAATACAACAAATCACAGTGATTTCTGGAGTCACATTTGAAATAAAACAAGACAAGAAAATAAATCAAAATACCTTCAGCTATGAATGAATTTAAATGTATATAAAGAAGTCTAATATTCATTTATTAGTTATCTGAGGTAAATATCCCTCATTTTTTATGATCAATTTTATTTAGGAAATTCGAAAATGAGAGCAATATTTTGTTTCAGTCACGATATCTCTATTTTTGGTATAAAAATTACTTTAAAAACAACTTTAAATTACTTTCATTCATCATCTTTCCTTGTTATACTGGATGTTACAACAAAAAGCATAATGAGATATTAAGCAGGGAACACTTATAGAAATAATTATTGTTAAGGCCGAGAACTGTCTCATGATTTTCGAAATTACATCGATTCAAATCTTGTAAATGACACGATAAGAGAAATAAAATCCTTCATCTATAAAAAATCTAGAATTTATTCATTTCCAATAATAGAATAATTGATCATATTTCAGTTTGGAGAGGAATGTAACATTTATTGATCTATTTGTTTTTTTGTAGATAGTAATTATGATGATAATGAGTGTTTCTATTTGCCATTCAAATAAAACAATGGCAGTTATCATTTAACTTTGGAAATTGCATTGATATCCACCTATTTATTTATTGATACAAGAAAATAGGATGCAATTCATTTGAAATAATAATCAAAATAAATATGATATCATAAAACAGATAAACAATTTAATAAAATCTCACTCTTTCTGTCTATTGATGTCATAGAAGTGACACAATTTCCAAAATGATAACGGAAAAAATGCTCAGATATCACAACTCCGTAACTATTTTTCAGGATCCAATTGAAAAACAGCTTTAGTTGACGCTTCGCCCATCCGTCATAAAGTTATCTTCAAATAATGTAAATACAAATTAGAGATCCTGTATCCCTTGTGATGAATAAAGTCGATTATTATTATTATTATTATCATTTCATCTTTTATGTGTCTTGAGATTTATAATGTTAGTTTTTGGGAAAACCTTGGGATCCTTTCTGTTTTGAATAGAACCAGATTTTTACCTTTTCAATGATGTGTCAAAAGTCATCATTCTTCTTCGAAAAATTGGAGATATTGAAAAAATTAATTCTTATCATAATAGGCTTTGACTTTGATGTTCCTGAATTTGACTTTCAATGCAATTAATAATTTGCAGATAAACATGAACTCGGCTAAATATACACGTCAAAATTCTTCTGAAATGAATATTTGTCATACAAGTGCTTGGAGACATCTCAAAAAAGCTGTTTAAAATGTTACAAAATATACATATCTCAAAAATTGCATCCTGGTGATCCCGAAAGGCGATTAGAATTTTGTAATTGGCTAATAAGAAGGCCTGATTTTCCTGTTTTCCTGGAAAATATAATTTGGACAGATGAAAGCACTTTTACGCTTTGTGGAATATTCAACCGAAACAACGAAAACATTTGGAGCATAAACAACCCCAGCCAGTTCCGAGAAATTCGACCTCAAGTTCGATTTAGTATTAACGTGCGGGCAGGAATTTACAAAGATAGAATTTTAGGTCCTCATTTACTTGACGTAATCCTGAATGAAGAATCCTTTAACCGTTATTACTGTTGATTTTCGAAGACTATTTGCATAACCTACCTGTGGCTTAATATAATATCTGGTTTCAATATGATAGTGCTCCACCGCACACTACCAGATGAGTAACTAATTACCTGACTGAAAGGTTTGGTGATGAATGGATAGGGAATAATGGACCGGTGAGGTGGCCAGCAAGGTCTCCAGACTTAAGTGTTATGGATAAATTCTCATGAGGTACTTCGAAAAGTAGAGTTTATGGTCAGAGGGACTATCAAGATATTCAGGACCTTCAACACAGCATTGTAAGAGAGTTCGGAAGATTGAGGAAGAGGGAAATTAATCGTGCAATGAATAATATTCGAAAAAGTGCCCAGTTATTTTATCATCATGAACAAGGCCAGAATTTTGAGCATTTGCTGAATTTACTTTTGTCTTTACATTTTAGTTAGTTATTGTTATTTGTTCAAAGTTCTATTTTCATTGAAAAGGACACAATGTCTAATTTACCTCATTTATCAAATTTTAATTGTTGATTCTGTCTCCGTATTTTTTCATTGGCTTCTTAAACGAAACAAATTCGTTGAGATTTTGAGCCAATAATTTGAACATGGTTCGATGTGATTGTCGTCTTCCGGGATTCAAGTTTAAATACACTTCGGATGTCCTAACACTGTTTCTATCGTATTTGTAATAAATTTGTATCATAACTTTTTTTTTTCTTCATTCGTGAACGCCATTTTTCGCCGAAAATCCAATGACTTGCACAATAACAAAATGTCATTGAGTGTAACAAATTGAGAGTCAAATTTAGAAACATCAAAGTCAAAGCCTATAACGATAAGAATTAATTCTTTTCAATATCTCCAATTTTTCGAAAAAGAATGATTAATTATGAAAAGGTAGAATCTGGTTCTATTCAAAACAGAAAGAATTCAATATAGCGCCCATAAGAAAAAATAAACTTGATGATGGTGGCCGGATGACAAAATGTTGGATAGCAAATCTGAAAACACCATTATGTAGCAGGGAAAAAGTGGCAATATGGAAATGCAATTTTTTTTCGAATTCTTCGAAAAATAAAGCCAGAAAAAAATAAAAACCATTTTCCAAAATTTCTGTTTTTTCCGAATATCTCCAGATATACTCGGAATTTCAGAACTTTCTCAACGGCATAGTTAGGTGAATGCGCAACTTTGCCCCAATTTAATCATCTTTGTATCTCTCATAGTTTCCTAGATGTCAATGATGAGAATCGAATTTGAAGCACCCTGTAGATGCATTTACATGGATGTCAACAAGGAAATTATCAGGTAGATTTGGGTACTCAGCTTTTTCAGACATTTCAGTGCCAATGTTAGTGAAAAAGTTATTGAATAAATTTCCCTCTGTTTCTAGCTTTTTTATATCGGTTTGAGTGTTAGTGGAAGGGAGTCTGTAAGAAGCCGTTATAGTATAGTATATTTCAAAGGTCGTTTCAGAAAAAAAGTTATTTTCAGAAGCTTCGTTTCCATCGAAGAGACGATTTCTATATTAGCTGATTACCCTTGCAAAGCCGGCATGCAACAGAGCAGTTCGAAAATACTGTTCTACAATTACAGCTTGCACTACACAATCTATCGGGAATCGACAAAGTATCTTCCTCAAAATTCCGTCAGCATCCACCTCTGAGTGTCTCGGAACCGATTTGTCATCCTCCCAACCCCAATTCGGCGCTGCGTCATTAGGTTTCTCCGCTACTGCAATCTGTTGATATTTGTCTTCACAACATCATCTTCAGCATCACCTGAAGCTCGGAGTGTATTATTCCAATTTTGGGGCAGCTGCGTTATCAGCAGATTTATCAACTGACTCTTGCGATGGAAGTTGTGAAGGGCATCCTTTTGTTTGTCTTTCATTTTACTTTCGAAGCTGGTATTGATGTCCACACATCTTCTGAACCGATTTAACATGACTCTATTTAACTGATTTTGTGCAACAAGTATCAGTGTATCTATCAAAAACCTCTTTCATTATAATGGGTCTTCAAAGTGTAACTCAAATATTACAAATGGTCGCTAAAGTTGTCTTTTTTTATCAAACAACTTTGTGGTTTAGGAATACTCCATTGACAACGAATTCAAGGTACTTAAGTCAATGTCTTTGTCAATTCATTAAACAGTGTGTTCAGTACTACTTTTGTATTTCTCATTTCATCTTCGAGGGTAAGAAAGCAATTCATATTTTTTGTAATTCTTCTAATCCATGTCCGATTTCTTAGTTATTCAGATTCTGTGAAAAATAATGGATCCACAAAAACTTTTTCATTGCCAATCATGATTATAGGTTTCAACAACATCAAAGTTGTTTTGATTTCATGTCTCTACTCTATGTAAAAAAAGCTTGTTCTCGAAATCAATAGTTTTTGTCGTTTCATGTTCTATCTTAACCCACTAATAAAGGATACTGAGTAGCGATACTTTTTCAAAGAATATTTGATTACCCACTTTCAGATTGAAATATTTTACGCTGTCTATTCGAAAAATAAGGTGAATTTTCATTTTTCTAAAAAATATTCATTCATCAATTTCTATTTTGTCCTATTCAAAGTAGGTCCTCTAAGATAAAATGCACTCGTGCCAGCGTTTTTTCCTACGCTCGAAGAAGTTCTGATATACACTCCTTGGTATGTCCTAGAGCTCTCTTAACGAATTGGTGTTTATCCTCACATCGTTGCAAAACGCCGTTCTTTCATGGGTCTCTTCTATCATGGTAAAAGAAATAAGTCGCAAGGGGGCAAATCTGGTGAATACGGTGGCTAAGGCATCTTGACGGTATGCATAACAAAATACTTCTCATTGACCGTACGACTATATGATAAGAACTCCTGATGCACTACGCCATGGTAATCGAAGAAAACAGTGAGCAAAACCTTGACGTTTGAGCGAACTTGGCGTGATTTTCAGCAACTTCTCTTATAGTGATTCGATGATTTTCCATAACATAACAATTTTCTTCATTTACTCAACATTTTCATCGGATGTATATGTGCTGGGGTGTCCAGGGCGAGAGTCGTTAACATTTTTCTGATTCAACCGTATCACTGTATGCCACTGTCAACATTTCAAGTATTTTTGAACACGTGAAATACTTCCAACTTTTATGCCTCTCACCAGAACATTTACCTTATTTTTTGAACAGTCCACCTGCATTCTAAAAACATTACTATGTCTCTAGTATCCGATCAGATAATTAATTCTACTTTATTTTTAACTACCTGTGAAAAACGGATACAATCATTTCAGTAACTATTAAAATTATGTAAATACAGTTAAAATTCTTATTGACTAGTAGAAATCATGAGAAAAAAGTCAATAAACCAACAAATATAACATATTAATCATTCTAGAGCAATGAAGCATAATTATTATATTAAGTAACAGAGAGCCATTCCACTCAATTTGATCGTTCATTATATTTTGGGGATTATTGTACTTATTGATTTCTATATTTTCCAGAAAGTCAAGTTCCAAACCTTTAATAAGATGAATGAAAACACTTTTTGTCTAATTTCCACTACGTTTACTTATTCTTACCACCGGTTTCGGGGTTTAGCCCATTATCAAGTAAAACTAACTTACTACTACTTATTATTTGATAATGGGCTAAACCCCGAAACCGATTGTAAGAATAAATAAACCTAGTGAAAATTAGACAGAAAGTGTTTTCATTCATCTCATTAAAGTGATCAAAAATTTCCACAAAATAAACAAGTCATCAATAACACAGATTCCAAACCTTTCTTTTGGAAATGGAGTTTTAAATGCATGATTGAACTCATGTTCCTCTGTGAGGTGTTGTATAATTGATATGTAATATTTATTCATTTTTTTCACATAACTTTAACTATTGAATAAATTATGTGATAGAATTGACCGATACTTTCATTAATTTTCTTTGGTTTTTTTGAAATTATCATATTCAGTTTATAGGTGAATTCATTTGGCAATTTGATAAAGATTCAGTTAAGTTTAATTTCACGCAAAATATGATCCCATATCTACGAAAAAAATGTATTTGAGCAGTAACTGAACATTATCGTTCGAGAGCACATCGCTCGTATACCGATTGGTGATCGATTTCATCAGTTGTCGTGAACCGTGTTTGTTTTGTTGTTCACAAATTCATACTGGAGCAGTATGAAAATGCTTGACGGAGCTACTGTATAGCGAAACACATGTTGCGGTGTTGAAAATCTCACAACAAAGTGTTATTTGAATAGTGAATGAGTGACTATTTTTACCTTTTTCACCTATATTTACCTGAATTCACTAGTTGATGAAATGTATCTGCTTCTTTTAGGTAGTTGAAACTAGTCTCGAATTGATTTTTATCTGATGGAACTGTGGATCATGGTAAGGTTTTTGCAAAATGAAATGTTTTAATTTAAAAGTAGTCAATCAAATCCTACCGAAAAAAGCTATTGTATAGCAAAACGTGTCACGGATTTGTGAATCTTTCATTGTAAAAATCTAGATACACAAAAAAATGAAATAAAAATCGAACTTGCCATGAAATCAGGATAAAATAATATATTACTCAATTACTATGAAATTTTCACGGACATAATATATCAGTTAATCAAATTATTATTTCTTATGATACTTTTATTATTCCCGATCACTTTGTTGTCAGTACGTCTCTGCTGTGAAAATAGAAGGGAGTATGTGGTATGTGATCGGAATAACTTGGTCAATGAATACACGAAGCGGCTCAAATTGACGAAATTGGTCCCCAATAAAATTTTGTTGCTCATGCATTAAACATTTTACGCACAAAGTTTGATTTTTGATTATTCCCTTGGGCCATTACGGCTCATGAATGGAAAATTTTGTTTTGAAAACGAATATAAACAAATTCAAATTTATCTTTGTAACATGATAGTAGCAAATTGAATATACTGGTTTGGTATCATTTCCATAATCATTTCAATAAAATGAAATGAATTATATTATACCCGTTTCTCAGTATTTAGAATTATGAAATCAAATTCAAAAAGAGTTTTACAATGGATCAATGACTTTTACTTTACATACATACATACATAGATGAAATAGAAATATGAAAAATTTTGTAAGTCAAAAAATAAACCCCAATGGATAAGTGGTATATAGCATATAACGAAACCTCGCTATTCTCACCTTCAACACCCCAGCTCCCACTTCAAAAGTTTGAGGGCGATTTCCCAGGTGTAAATAATCC
The DNA here is from genome assembly GCA_015342045.1 of Leptinotarsa lineolata. Taxonomy (NCBI): domain Eukaryota; kingdom Metazoa; phylum Arthropoda; class Insecta; order Coleoptera; family Chrysomelidae; genus Leptinotarsa; species Leptinotarsa lineolata. Next base: position 952 of record WOGR01005364.1, on the reverse strand, counting down.
ACTGAGAAGCTCTTCAGTGATGACGAGTTTTATAGGATAAAAACTTGTTCTGAATATTAAAATGTGATTATAATATCTAAATATTAAAATTTGATTATAGTAACTACTAACAATTTTCTCAAATTTCCAAATTTAGCATTTTCCAAGGATAATTTGGTGATTTTTCATGAAAGAGGATTTGCTTAAAATGGTATTGTTCATGACACCTGATATTACATTCACTCCTTCAGTATTATTTGTGCTTTGACTACAATTTTAAGAATAATAATGAACTCAATATATCTGAAATACAAATGTAAGTCATCCTTTGAAAATTTTTCGTGATTTATTTTCGACAATTTCGTCAAAAAAAAGTGGTGTTTTATTTCCATATCAAGCCATTATTATCTACTGACTTGTGCGAGAATTGTTCAAATTTTTTTATTCCGAAAATAAACTATAAATAGGCATATTGTACTTGTATTCTATTTTTATTATGGCTGTCAACGCAAAGACTTTAAATGATCTTACTGTCATCAAATTGTGATAAGATACATTTGATAAAAAGTTAGTAAATGATTTTGAGATTAGAGCAAGCTTGGCAAATGTGAATTTAGACGTTGTGTTTGAAGAACAATGTTAATTTGGATATAAAAAGTAATTTTCTTGAAAATTTTGTGTGAAAATACCATATAGCACGATTTGTCGGATTTATAGAATCACTGTGGGGGCAAAACGCGTTTTTATTCTTCAGAAAAGATTATTTAGACATTCAAGGAATCACTTGCATATAATGGCATAATATTATTTAATACGTCGCCTCAAGATATTAAAGATTTGCATATTATACTATTCAAAAGACAAATAAAGGAACTATTAACGAATAAGGGTTATTATAGCGTAGAAGAATTTTTAGAAAGGGATACACTGTTACGATGATTATTGCTTTCACTGTATTTCTGTATGTATATAT
>WOGR01005363.1:0-13876 GCA_015342045.1 Leptinotarsa lineolata | reverse complement strand
GATTTTGGTTATTTTTTGATACCTTGTATCGTCAGTTTGACATCGTTTACCATCAAAATGTATATCTAAGTGGCTAGAGCATACAGTGTGGGGATGTCATTGAATCTTCATTCATTTTTCTCATGGAAAATTAAGTAATATCTCTTCTGCTTTTTGATTTCTCTACCATTGTTTTGGTCTATCCTGAGGGCATTCCGCATAAGCTTTCCCAACTCAGCATCAGGATATTATTGGGCTTGAAGAAAACTGCAACACTTTCAAATGTATCTACCTTAACAAGGATTCCAAGAATATTTCTCGTCCTTTGTAATATCTGCTGTGACCAAGATTTATTTTTCATTAGTTTCTGTGATCTGACAGAAATATTCTTTTGTTCGTTTGAGACCTGCTCGATGTCTTTTTTCCTCTTTTCCACTATCATCAGTTTGAGTGCACCTTTTTCTTGTTTCTATCACGTTTTCCTGGTAGTCTTATGATCAGTTGTTTAGCAGCTTGCAGTTTCTCTTCGAACTGATTTGCTCATTATACTCATTAGATATCATTCGTAGCTCTCCCGGTGACTACTATTCGATCACGTAACAGTTTAATTCCTTCCTCGGTATTGGACACGATATCATCATTGCATTCATAAGATCGGACTCCTTTCCCATCATTTTGGCTATGGTCGTTTTCAGCATTCCAACCATGTTGTGAGTGTAAACCTTCTTTATGATTTTTGCACCAGCGTATATGTGAATGGTATCACTAGTTGGTGATATATTAGGTTCATCAGTTTAATGGGCAAACTGGACAATAATACCAGCTTATGATATTTCAGATCCAACGATTACTTACAGACATGCTCCCGATTTTTAGACGATCTTACAATGATCCACCAGTACCGTCTTCACTCATATCTGACATCAGTTTTCGGATTCATAACCAATATCCTCTGATCTAAAGCCTTTACAGGACAGCCAAGTCCAGCAGGCGTCGCTCGCGACGTACTATTTTCAGGGCTTCACAACTCACCCAAGACCCTACCAGCAGGGGCGTACCAGGAGTTTGTCTTCTCGCCTACATAAATCTCAGGGTCGTCGAGCCCTTTCACCGGCATCAAAGTTTTAACTTCGTTCAACTCTCTTTCTTACAGTTAGTAGATACAGATTCATATGTTAGGATCTCATTTACCCAAATGTTCATCATTTTAGTGAAGAAACCTAATATTCACGTGTCATTTTCTCAATAAAATACCAAATACACCTTTACAATATTTATTCATTTATAATGTTATGCTTTCCACAGTGATATTTTTCTATTTACTCGAAATTGTCAAGATTGTAGAAAATCAATTCAATGTTCTTGTTTTTGCATTCTTTTCTTATCTAGGAATATATCTTCAATCATCATTATGATGCTCTCTTCAGTATCGTATAGATAAACTATGATCCTCTACATAATCACATTCACATTCAAAAAAATCCAGAATATTCAAGTATCATCGAATACATTTCAGGATGAAATCGCCTCAAATTCATTCAAGGTACCTCATAATATCATTTCAACTGTGTTCAGGCTTCTTCCTTTCCATGTAGTAAAATATTTTTTCTCGTAATACCATGATATTTGTATTATACATCATTAAAAACAGTCATTTCTCCAAGTATATAAAATCTACTTTTCTCTCTTTTTCTAAGAGTTTTGAAATATTTTACCTAAACTTATTATTATCATAATAGGATATCAATGATGCTGTTTTTTCGACATCTCTCCTTCGTTTACCGTTAACCTATTCATATTAATGTTTCTGGACCTAATGTTCCTACATTCCTCTTTATTGTAGTGAAGAAACTCTACGTGTCATTCTCTTATTGATCAGACCAAATTCACCTAATGAACATTCATTCATTCATCATTCTATTTTATAATGACATATCGTCATCCCTATTATTTCTCCCCCACTCTGCACATTTATATTGTCTATCCACCCTGAATTTCTCAGCATTATAGTAAATATACCTAATGTTTGTTCATTGCTCCTAAGGAATATACCATCAATTATAATCATTATGCACTGTCTTTTACGGTCTATATTACTATTTACCTTCATGTAATCACCTTTTTCAAACCATTTCACCTAATATTCAATCATGACTATTTACATTCATGCACGCTCGTTTCCTCTTGATTTGGGAGACAGTTCAATGTATGATGAACTCCTCTGTTGCCGAAATTTGTTTATGATATTTCCAAAATTGCACTACTGCTTCAACGTCCAAACACTGTCACGTTCCTAAAACTCGTCTCGTCGTGATTGACTCCATAATATGATCCTCAAACCAAATATTCAGATCAGTGTTCCTGTAGATGACTGCGTTAGATGTTGTAAAATACTTTTCTTCGTTGAAGACTCGATCACCCTTGAGAATTTCAAATGTTTCACCAAATGTAATATCTACATTCATTATTTTTCAATGCGTTTTTAATTCGTCCCCTAAAATTGGTCTTACAGTCCATCAAGCATGATGTAGGATCCTTATATTCTAGTTTACTAATCACTCCAGTTCGGATACAGGAATAGAAAACTGTTAGCGAATCATCTCAATGTATTCGATTAGAGGAAGTTATTTTCCGGATAATCAAGCCTGCTTCTTTCTTCATTTCAAATTTCAACTGATTTCATAGTGTTGGGGAATTTACTGATGTTCAATTCTGACTTTTTTATTCCACTTCCTGTAACACTGCAGTGTATATCATCTAGTTTCCACGGAGGGAACTCCGGGAAAGTGAGCGTGAAAACTTTCGAATCTGGGATAATACGTTGCTCTCTTATGCGTGTACCTGTTGGTCTGGTTGCCGTTGATTTTTGTAGGAATAAATAATGAATTTTGTTATTGTAAAAGATATCATAATTCGGGTGGTTAGGTTGGCAGTATATTTTCACAGCATAGGAGACTCATTCTTCGAAGTTTGAGAGGAGCGGTAGCAGTCTCACTGCGGAGTGATATTACAGGACTCGTTCTGAAACTTCCCATTATTAGTCTCAGAGAATTATTTTGAAGTTTATTAGAGCTTTCAATCTTGTACTTCAGTTCATTTTATTATAAATCATGCCCTAAGGAAAATAATACCGGCTGCCACTGATAGCCATAGCTAAGAGCGCATTCATTCCGAATGGAGTTTCGCGATTCCTCGATGTTCGCCGGCGTTCTAGATGTGATGAGAATACCGCTGCCGGCGCTTCGATGGCATTCCAAAGAATATTCCACCACCTTCTATTACCAAATATAAGCATCATCCGCTCGCCTATCAAAACTGTCAAGTTGGAGTACAGTGCGGTACGCGGAGCGATCTAGTAAGGCGATAGAAATTCAAATAATAGAAGTTTCAGTTGAAGTCTTTTGTTGTATTGAAAGTGAAATAGATTTAAGGTTGATTATTGTTCAGTGTAGTCAATTATTATTGAACCCAGAGGTAAAAACGTATTATTTGGCGTCGGAAGTAGAATAGTTGACTGAAAATTTATTGTTTATGTTGAATACAAGGAATGTCGATTACGACGAAATGGAAGAGTTCAAGAAAATATTTGGGGCTTTGGAAACGAGCCTGGCGGCGAATGAAAAACGCAGAAGAGAGGAAGATGAATGCAGAAATGGAAAAGATGAACGACGGAGGGAGGAAGAAAAGTTATGTAGAAATTATTATCGTGAATTACTACTGAGTATTCATGATAAACAAGGGAAAGACAGAGAATATGATCGTAAATTATTGGAAAAACCAGAAAAAGATAGAGAACAAGATCGTAAATTATTGGTAAATATTCAGGAAAAGCAAGAAAAAGACAAACAGATGTACCTTCATTTATTGGAAGATTTGAAATCTTCTCAAGTGAGTGGAGGGAAGGTACAGGATTTTATTGATGAAGAGTTCGGAGAAGCATTTCAGGAAACAAAGGAGGGATTGGAAAAATTAGTCGATGGGAAGCTTGAGGGGGTTGAAAGGAAATTTGAAGAGGAGCTTGAAGGAGTCGAAAGAAAATTTGAAGAGGAGATTGAAAAAATGCTTGGAGGAGTCAACAAAAACTTTGAAAAGGTTTTCCGGGAACTTCGCAAAGAATTACCGAATTCAAAAAGGATTGCTGCAGAAAAATGCAGAATGGAAACAACATTGAAAAAATGCTTGAAGGAGTCAACAAAAACTTTGAAAAGGTTTTCCGGGAACTTCGAAAAGAATTACCGGAGACAAAAAGGATTGCTGCAGAAAAATGCAGAGTGGGAACAACATCTCTCGCTTTGAGCAGTTTTATCAAAACTCCGATCTTCGATGGCGAATCTTCATGGTCGATTTAACGCACATAATTTGAGGCCACTGTGGAGAATAATGTGTGGAAAAATGAGGAGAAAGCAACAGCTCTCATACTGGCACGACGTGGAAAAAACATTCGAAATTCTGCAAAATATTCCAGTGAAAAGGCTGAATGATTATGAAGCAGTTATATCAGCTTTGGAGACCAGGTATGGTAGTAAGCACCTTCAACAAGTCTAACAAGCTCAATTGCAGGAATTTGGGGCTGAAGTCGAAAGGTTGGTAAGACTCGTCTACCCAGAAGCTCCTGATAACTTCACCCACTGGATAAGCGTCTATAGTTTCATCGACGGGGTTTGTGACACGAAGGTGCAACAGTCGTAGAGGATGGCGAGTCATAAAAAAAATGAAGCCATCATTCATGTCTCAGAATGTGAAGCTGCCAAAAATGCTTCGCGACAACAAAAAGTGCTTGTGAGGGCCATCGATGAGAAGCAAGACGAAGGAACAGATCGACTCATGATGGGTCTAGAGGAAATCTTCGAACGAAACTTTTGCTGAATGGAATGGGTAAGAGGACGGCCTAAATGTTATAACTGCGGCAGAGAAGGACACCAGATGTGACAAGGTAGCGGGCAGAGACTCCTTTATGGACAGATCTGATAGGGAGATAAGCCCTCCTATCTCCTGCTGTTTCGGGTTCCCTCTGACCCGGAGGGTAGCAACCTAAAAGGGTCACTTGTCCAGGGATGCGGACAGGAAATCTGAGGAATCACCTGACCATGGTATGGTGCGGTCATTAACAGCCTCTGAAGGTGATACTACCTTCATGACGAGGCAGGAGATCATTGTAGCGCAGAAGGATGATCCAGTCTCGAAAACTGTACGGGAATGGATTGACAAAGGAATGAGTCCGGAATGGCAACAGGAAAAGGATTACTGGCTCCAATGGGGCTCCATGTGTATTTAAAATGACCTACTCACTCGTAAATAGAAAATCCCGGGTGGAAGAACCCATAAATTTCAGATAATCCTTCCAAAGAGGTGTATCACGAATATACTCATACAGCTCTAAGATAGTTACACTGAAGGACATTTCGGAGTAAATAGAACTCTATCGAGGGTGTATGAGAGGTACTATTGGGTCAATTCCCGTCGGTATGTGGAGAAGTAGTGTAAACGCTGTGACCTGTGCTCTTGGAGAAAGGGACCGAAGACAAGGCAAAGAGGAAAATTGAAGCAGTACCTCAGTGAATGCCCATTCGAAAGAATCGCAGTCCATATTCAGGGACCACTCCCTAGGAACAAATCCGGTTACAAGTACCTCATGGTTATGATGGACTATTTTTCCAAATGGCTTGAGGCAGTAGTTTTTCCCAACCAAGAGGCTAAAACGGTGGCAGAAGCCCTGTTGCAGAACGTAATTGCCAGACACGAAGTACCCCAGAAACTATACTCGGATCAGGACCGCAACTTCGAATCGGATCTATGAAGGGAAATGATGACTTTATTGAAAATAAGGAAGACAAGAGAGCAACTGCTCTCTACTCACAGTCCAAGAGGCGTAATCGCATTATAAATAACTACCTCTCGATGTTTGTCTCCGAAAACCAAAGAGACTGGAATGAATTGGTTTCTCTTTTTCTGTTGGCATACAGAAGCTCCCAACATGATGTTGTTAACTGGTCGAGAACTGAAGATTCTGATAGATGTAATGTGTGGCAGTCCATTTGATGAATCTCAAAAGTACCCCTTTCAGAGTAGGTGAATGACCTGAAAGAGAGACTAGAAATTGAATACAAATTTGCTAGATACAAATTATAGCTTTTCAGCGACAGAATTGAGATGAGATTTGACAAAAAGTCGCTGCCGGTGAACTTCAAGGAGGGCGATGCAGTGTGGCTCTAACAACCCCAACGTCGGAAAAGTTTGTGTCCTAAATTGCAGAGATCATGGCAAGGACCTTACTTGGTAACCGACAAGATAAACGATCTGGTGTACAGAATCCAATTGTCACTCAGAAGCAAGCCTGAAATTGTCCCCGTAGAGAGACTAAGTCCATACATGGGTCGTGATGGAATGCTGTTCGGGGCGAACAACCTCAGGGAAGGGGGTAGTGTTATAAATCATGCCCTAAGGAAAATAACACCGGCCGCCACTGATAGACATAAACCAACTGTGACGTGGTTAAGAGCGCGCTCATTCCGAATGTAGTTTCGCGATTCTTTGGTGTTCGCCGGCGTTCTAGATGTGACGAGAATACCTCTGCCGGCGCTTCGATGAAATTCCACCACCTTCGATTGCCAAATATAAGCTTCATTCACTCGCCTATCAAAACAGCCAAGTTTGAGTACAGTGCGGTACGCGTAGCGATATACATTAGAATAATAGTTGAAGTGTTTTCTTGTATTGAAAGTGAAATGAAGTTGAATTTGATAATTGTTCAGTGTAGTCAATTATTGGTTGACCCAAGGAGGAAACGTAAACAATATCATCTAGCACTTATACTAGAAAATGAAAATCAAAACCCGAATTGATCAATTAAACTCACTTATAAATTAAAATTTGGACCAAGATGATGCTGAGATATATAATAATGTAATAGATTTATTGCAGACAATCTCAGACGATCAACAACAGAAAACGAAAACTATTGTGAATCAACAAATTACTACTCTTCTTCAAAAATCTATTGATACTTTCAATAATGGCACTCAATTAAGTTGCGCCAAGGAACATAATTTCAGGAATAAAAAATGTTTTAAAAATAATAGAACTGAAAAATATCCAAACATATCACTTCTCTCCAATACATACCTCAATATACCGAGTGATAGTTGCATTCCAACATTTTCAAAATCCAATATTTTTTGATAACTCGGTGGTTGAACCAAATGAGCTACTGAAAAAAATTTAATGAATAAGCAAGCATCTAGTTGAATATAAATAACCTTTCTACCAAAAATTCGAAATGTTAATGGAAATTGAAAGCTTCAGCAAAGCAAATTAAATAAAATTTGCAATTGAAATGCCTATTGTGGAAGAGTTAAGTTACAACTATTATCATTTATACCACTTTCCTTTTTTCCGAAAAGAATATTTTCAAACAAGTATTCCACACTCTGAATTTCTTATCCTAATCGAGCTATACTAATTCTTTGAATCGAAAATGAATAGGCTTTATTGTGATCAGTAGAGTTCAGCATTCTTTTACCAATTCCAAAGCGTTAAATCCAAAAACACCAAAGGTTTCAATTGCAACAGAGAAGAAATAGTACGAACTTAACAACATTGAGTCTTTCCGAAATTTGGAATTTTCTGCTACCATAGCAACTGCACCAATGGAATCAGATGTTGCAGCGAGATGTGAAGCTGCAACTGTGTCTACGCAGGTAGACACAGTTGCTCATTGACAAACTTGCTCATTTGTAATGTAGAATTCTGAGACTTCTGGTAAATATTTCTTCTGTGTAATTTTTTCAACAATAATATTGTAAATACCTGGTAGTACTTGCTGTATTTTGAATGTTTTATTATTGAAGTGATTTCTATTGGGAGTAAGAAAATTTACACATTTGAACTTTGAGAAGTAGAAATTGAAGGGTGAAATGTTGGTTGTCTCAGGTAGATTTATTGAAACCAGTCATTAATAAGAGTGTTGTGTTTTATTCGTAATAAAGTTGACATCTTACATCGAAGAGTACATGCACACTAATGATATTTCAGAATCGGGTTTTGATACAAATTGGTTGCTCATCAATTATTACCTAATTGTTTATATTTTTGAACTGCAAACAGTTCAATGTACTGGAAAGGTTGCAGTAATACATAATTAGGTCAAAGTATACGTGTGTTGACTTGATGAATCTGCAACGTTTCTGTACGTAGAATTGCTGAAAAGGCAATTGAAAATAACATGAGTTTGGTAAACTATTCGTAATGTGGAGTATGTGTTCGAAATCTTTATCACAAGAGAATAGATGAAAATTTGTTGAACCTCTAGAAGCCGAGTGCTTTCTCTCATGCAATTTTGTTCATTGTATATAGTAATAACCCTCTTATTGAGATAAGCTTTTATATTTTCAATTACCTCAACAGTAATGAAGCACAGTTATGTTTTTATAAGGTCAGCTATGAATGATATTTTCGAAATCACGACACCATTTTGAAATTTATTTTATTGAAATTATGCCGTCAAGCTTACCATTTGAGATGTTTGAGATTCAAGTTATCTCTACAGCTATTTCTAGGCAAGATACGATGTCTAATCAATTTCTGTGATTTTTGGATACTAAATAATAATGACATCGGACTTAACTGGGACATTACCTAGGGATTAAGTATAAGAAATCATAGGTACTTCATCGCCGAGTATTAGCAGTTGCTGAACATCGAGGATTTATTCATAATTTTAAAAAGGCTTTATAAGGCTTTGAATAAGGAAGTACTCATATTTGCACATGAAAATTTTACCATTGATATTAATAAATCAAAATCAACTGTTTCTGAAACAAAGCTCTAAGTACTTAGGGCTTGGTATCTGAAGGTTGTGAATAATAAATTTGCATCTAGACTTGCTCATTTGTAATGTAGAGTCTGAAGCTATTCTTCTGTAAAAATTTCGGGTTCTGTGTAATTTTTTCGACAATAATTTTTTGATAATTTTTTTTTATTCTTGTAATCATGTTCTGAACGTACTCGGAAGTATGAATAAAGGTTCATAATTATGGGATTTGTGTGTAAAAAATTTGTTTGCATTTCAAGTGTCCATAGTGTGCTCTACCTAATGTTTCAACTTTGATTTTTATCAGTAGGGACACAACGAGCTCATTTCGTTACTAATCGAAAATCGTTTTGAAAATCAACTCAATGTAATCTTTTCTTGACTGAGATGGGATAATATACTTGCTATTCGTTATAGATTAGGTCGAGTGGCGCCCCAGGAAATCATTTGTTTGGAATTCTCAATTTCTTTCAGCCCTCACTTCTCAAACAACGACGAAAATCTAAGAAATATGCTTTACCGGCTATACTGCTAAGGATACAGCACATTTTTCTATTCTTAGGAAGTGTAAAAATTACAAGGTCAAATTTAACTTTCGAACTAAAGTCATGACTGAAGTTATCTGAATAAAAATACCTATGCGTCTGGGAACCATTTTCAACGATTCTTTTAAAGATGGTCACGTCGAATTGAACGCATTGTGTTTACATCTAATACGTTTTAGATTCCCGGCATATGCTTGTTACGGGTTTGTTGAGATTGTATAGCTCTTGATCATTTCGCGAAGGTAATTTCATTTGATGTTCTGTTCTCTCTACTAAAACGTATATACCTGAAATATACTGATTATTCCTAATCAGTTGTACAGTTCGTTATGTTGTTAATCGTTCTCCTTTATTACATTGAATTTTTGATTTTTTGCAGGTACGTTTTGACTACATACATACTCCATTTATTAGAAATACTATTTCACGCCTTTTAGTGTAATTATTGGATCATTGCCGACAGGTTAGTTTGTAGGTCTCGTAAGCGATGAGTTTGTGGGTCAAATGCTTTAATCAAGTTTTTCTTGAGTGCGGGAAACGTCTGGTCAAGTATTAGGATTCGTTGAGGGTTAGATATAAGAATGAACCTCAGATTTTCTTACGGAGATTTAAATGTGGAAGAGTGCATTTAAACATGGAATCCTACAGCCCGATCTACTCTCAGAACGTTTTCCTGTGTTTTGGAAATATTAAATTCATTGAACTCCGACTTATAGCGAAGCCCTGTACATAAACTAGATGTCCTTCTAGGGCTCCACCAAATAAGAGCTTGGATAATTATCCACGTGGAGGTTTTTGAAGTAATCGAAAAGTTTTCTCAAAGATCTAGTGGTTTTCAGTAATACTTCTCGCTCGCCGCGTGTAATTTTTCCCCATTGGGTAACTATCTTATTCATTTTGCCTATTAATACAGTGTTTCTTGGTGGTTAGCAACATTTCTTGACTGCAACTGTTTCAGTTTCTCTTCCATTCGTCACATGGTGAGTGTATGAAGTCCAATGTTTCAGATTCTCTGCCATTCGTCACTAAATACTTCGTAACACATTTTTTACGAGACGCGTGTTGATTTACTGGTTTGACGTGTTGATTTGCCGAATGTCAACCTTTTCAAGAATATTGTGGATCTCTGAAAACACTTCAGCCAACTGTTTATGAAGTTATGCTTTATAGTTCCTGAATTATTCTTCATAAATATAATACAATTTTGAACCGATGTATATTCTTTGCTCCTGTGAAGTTATCATATTCTTTGAAAACTTTCAGTCAAAATTTTATTCTGAAATGTACTAACCTGTTGTTCTTTTAATAACTTGGCGAACAGTTTGCATGGTTTGAATGGCTTCGTTTTGATTATTTTTTGTGGTATGTGAGACTTGTGCTGGAGCTTCTTCATTCACCCTACTCTCGCAAGTTTCTGGAACTTGCTGAAAAAATTTTACTAAGTGAAACTGAGGTAGGAACGACATGATATGAACTATAGAACTAATACTTATATTTTCTTCTTCAACATAACATATCTGGGCCAAGAATGAATTCATTTATTTGGAACGTACACAAATTTTCTTATTACTTGAAAAGTAATACATAACATATTAGACATATGTAAACCTTGTTTTATTTGGCTCACATGGTTTAGTTAATTTAAATATTCATAGTGGTTCAGTCTCAGAAATACAAGACAATAATCTCAATAAACATCCTATTAGATCCTTTTACCTTCAAAAACTTATGTATGGCATTTTGTCCTTATAAATAGAAATATCTACATCTGAAACGGTGAGAGTAACGTGAGGTTTGGAAAACCAGCAATTATAGATACTATAACTAGGAATTATCCGCAACTATTTTAGTTCAGAAAGGAAAGCTTTTCCGGGAAAAATTTTTGAAAATTACTACAGATAAATATTGCGAATCTCATTCTTGTCATTCTTATCTGAACATGAGATTTTGAATATCTCAGCAATTTGAATTTCAAACCCATAAATATATATCTGATGCTTTTTTCCAAGAATTATGTGTACTCTACTGGACTTGTGGGAGGTAAATATGTGATTGGTCATGAGTTTTGATTGTGTGTATGATGAAAAATTGTTGGAATATTATGAAATAAAAAGTCAAACCCTTATCTGGTTTCAGTTATATTTGTCTCATCGATGCGAGATCCCAGAATCCTTGCTTTGCTTTTTCCTGGTATGTTCAAAACTCGTTACAAATGAGTATGGCAAGCATAGAAGTACAGACTGGACGAAAAAGTCTTCACAAAATAACTTTTTTTCACACTTCCACATGAACATTGAGTTATGCCAATAAAGTACTTTCGAAAAAAATACTTTTATATGAACATTGAATATACGAAAATCACTTTTTTCTATTCAATTTGTACTCCAAATATCCGTTATGGAATCATCACGACGTTTTGGCAAGATCCCACTTGCCACTTTCATATACTCTGCTTGGAAGCTGGATACTAGGATACACGAGGACAAGGATATCCAGTTACCAGGAAAACCACGAGGGTAGCTGGCCTAGGCTCTAAAAAGGAGATAAGCTTCCCTACCTTCCTCTGCTTTGGATTCCCGGACCCGGAGGGAAGCAACCTGTAAGGGTCCCTTGTTCAGGATACAGACAGAATATGTGAGGAATCACGTTGGTTGGTAGCCGGTCGGTTTCACGTGGGTGCTTTGTGCACTCACTCGATCGATCGCTGTGAAAGTCGGTGGTTCAAGCCGCAGGCTGAATGATTTATTTTCACTTGCTATCGTCCAACCCATGTTAGAAATCACACGTTATAAGGTAAGACGTCATTAGTCCTTAGCTTGCACAAGTTTCGACTTCTGAGGGTAGGGGTGTGACAGCTGGTTTAAACATATTTTTTGAACATTCAAACCTTATCATGGTGTGGCTTTCGAGGGAGACACTTCCTTTTTATGGCGAGGCAAGATATCACCGCAGCGCAAAAGGAGTCTTGAAAACTGTACGAGAATGGATTGACAGAGGAGTGAGAGCGAAATGGTAAGAGACTTCCAAACACGGCCAACAGGTAAAAGGTTACTGGCTCTACAGTCCAATAAAATGAGGATCTAAATTACCATCCAAGAGGCAAGCCTGAATTTTTCAATATAATTTGATTGATTTCAGCATACATTTGAGAAATGTATAGTTGAAAAATGTTTGATTTCATTTGGGGATAGGAAAAAAATGAAAACTTCCCGAAAGCTCAGAGCAGTGCAGCATACTAAAACATCGAAAATGTGAATTTTTTTTCGATCATATCTACAAAAAATAATCTCAGAGATGTATTTTTTATTGATTTATTCGAAAGTTTTTTTTTAATTCAAATTTTTCAACATATTTACATAAGACACGCTATTGTAAGTATTTTGAAAATATTGATTTAAAAAAAAATATTTTGATGAAATGAACATTTTCAAAAAATATAACTTTTGAATGAATTAATAAAAGAATTTCATGTCTGAGATTATTCTTTAGACTGTGTAGATATGATTGAAATAAAAAAAATTACATTTTTCGATTTTATGTAGGTACATTTTTCAATATGCCGCCCCACTGAGATATGATTTCTATCGTTTATTGCAAATATCTCGGTTTCTATTTCAAATACGTCGAAAGTGATTCTAAATAACTTTATAAAATATTTTGATGCCTACATTCTCTGATACGCTCTTTTTTTCATATTTTTTATGTTTTTGAAATGTTTCCAAAAAAGTTATTTTTGAGAAAGTTTCCAATTATTTTTCACCCCTGAATAGAATTGAATTCAACTATAAATCGTTCAAGTGTATGCTGAAATCAACTTATATTGAAAACCGCAGGCTTGCCTTTCAGATGGTGAATCCTCATTTTATTGGACTATAATGGGACTCGATTTGCACTCGAGAAATGGGAAAGCCATCCGGGCTTTTCCATAAATTCCAGATGATGCTTCCAAAATGGTGTGACCGGAATATATCCAAACAGCTGCAAGATAGTCGCCCTAGAGGACATTTCTGAGTAAACAGAACTGTAGCTAGGGTGCGTGAGAGGTACTATTGGGTCAATTTGTCGCCAAGACGTGAAGGAGTGGTGCAACTGTAGTGCACTGTGACCTGTGCTCTTCGAGAAAGGGTACGAAGACAAAGCTATGGGAAGTTGAAGCAGTACCTCAGTGGATGTCCTTTTGAGAGAATCGCCGTTGACATTCTGGGGCCACTTTCTACGACTACATCGAATAAAAAGTATGCTGGTTGTGTTGGTTATCTCTTCAAATGGCCTCACCCAATCAACAAGTTAAAACGATGGTCGAAGCGCTACAGCTATAATTCAAGATGATCTACTTGCAATCTTCACTTTTCAGACAATTCCCCTTTGTGGCATTATCATATATTAGGAGAACTTGACGATGTGTATGGAATATTCCTGAGCAAAGAAGAATTGAATAATTTCAATTTTTTGAAAAAAATCCTTATACTTTCAAGGCTACAGTGTATACCTTAACCAGTTGAAAAAAAGCAATGAGCCACAAAACACTTCTTAATTCGTATCA
>WOGR01005362.1:0-13878 GCA_015342045.1 Leptinotarsa lineolata | reverse complement strand
AATTGTATGGAGTTGAGACTGGCCTGAACAAATTGTTCCTTCAAATGATTTGATTTATAGCCAGTCTTCAAGTATGCCCACTGACTATATGTGAAAAGTTTTTTCTTATACGAGGAATTGGGCAAATTTCGGATATGCGGTTGGTTAGTATCTTGTTCACCAGGTGGGGCGATGACAAACATGTTGTATGTTGTTTACTTCGGCTTAGTACGAATCAACTCTCCCTATTATCGTGTCTGGTAGTTAGAGTTTTCATTCAGTTACCTGGTTTCCTGTATACTCTAAGGCCGAATACCCCATTTTCACGTCTTTTCACAAGAATATCCAAAAATGCTATATATACTCCCATCAGCTTCTCGTTCCATTGTGAATTGGATTGAGAGAATTTAAATATAATGCGAAATCATTTAGTGTTTCTTCACCATCTTGCGATACCACGAACGTGTCATCAACTTAACGCAGTCAAAAATATGGTTTCATGTTCGCATGCCCTAAGGCCAGTTCTTGGAAATTGTCTGTGAAAAAAAATTTCCACCATCGGACTTAATGGACTTTCCATTGCGGTACTATCCGTTTGTTCGATATTTCATTCACTTTTCTTCATTGAACGATATTTGCCTCACCTGGAGTACTTTGATGGCAAAGGAGCACTACACTACATCAAACTGGTAGGTACACGTCCTTTATAGCAGTGTGTCCTAACCTTTTTTCCTGGCGTACCACTTAGTCTCGTGGAGGTAATTATGGATGGAATATGTATATTATTTATTATTTTGTTAACTCAACTATCCTATTTTCCAACGATGAGTATGAAAAATGAAATTCTGTGTAGTGTTATAACACTTTATTAATTAATATGAACAAGGTATTCATAAATATAAAACATATTATACTGTAAGAAAAATACAACAAAAATATAATGCAATACTGAGGCTGAGCTTGATGATTAGAAGCCAACTTGGCAATTTCTGGCTTAATATTGCTCAATCTCAAACGAGGATCATTTTCCACACTAATGAGTCTATTCTGATACTTGTTTTTCAGGTACACAAGTGAAGAGGTTGCTGTCTCGCACAAGTAGGAAGTTGTAAATGGAATTAAAAACGTTACTGCTTTGTCAGCTATTTGTGCGTAGTCCGCACGCCTTTCAAGCCAGAAGTCCACGAGCAAAATTTTTGAAAACTTCAGGGCTTCAACTGCCCTGGCGTTTAAGATGAAAAGGAGCTCATTATAGCTTTGCTCCCTTTGGGCTAAGTTTCTTTTCTTTTTAAATAAGCTACAGGTTTTCCATTCAAATTACTGTTTTGTATTAAAATGCCTCATGAGAAGTGAAGGTTTCATACTATGTTAGGATAGTGTTTCCACACAAATAACACACTGTGAAATAGGCTCATTTATATCCCCAGTATAAATAAACCCAAAAGCTAAATAATTAGAATCATATTATCGATTGACTCCTTTTTTACTTGTACTAGAAGTAATTCTGGATAGCTGAATGCTAGTTGTGGCTGCATTTGATTCACTTGGCGTATCCTCAATAACACTTTCAACAGTTTTCACCTCACTTTAACTACTTTTAAAAAGTTTAGGTTTAGAACCACTGGTTGAAAAACCAGATTGGCAACGTTTTAAAAACTTATCCATATCAACTGTGTCAAAGTAAAGAGCGAGACAACACTAAACTCAACCAGATAAAACATTTCGCATTGCTACATGTGGCGACTGCCGGAAACTGAATTGAGAGGTTACAAACGAACTGTGGTAGCCGGTAGAGGAGGGAGGCCTCGCAGAGCCGAGCGGTCCCGATCATTTCCGAATCGGGGCCGACCAAACCCGAGCAGGTTATATTTACGAAATTGATGAATACCTGAGTGGAGTACTGAACACCGAACGCAAGAGTTTTGATTTCACTCATATTATTTTAATGTCATTATTTCAAGTCAGTTACTTAATTTTTATTAGGTTGAACAAACAAAATAATTTCGTCCTTGTTCCAACGTCTTCTTGAATTTTGACTATACACAGTTGCCGATTGTCCGTGACGCACCGGCCCGAACAATCCCGATATATAATACTCGTACTTAGAACGTCACCACATACCACCGCAGTAGCCTCTGCGTACCACAGGTTGGGAAACACTGCTTTAGAGTGCAACATTTGCGCATTCTTAATTACTATTCATAGTTTTTCGCGGAAATTAATACCACGTGGATAAAATTTAGCGTTATTCCTCGAAAATATGGCACAAATTTGATTCAACATTTACATTAGTTTAATTTTTTGTTACGTTAGTTATTCGAGATGAGTATTTTGTGCGGTAATGTATTTCCCGCGTTGAACAAAATGTGGTGTATTTTTTGTTGAGCAGGATAGAATTACTTCTTGGGAATGAGTAGTTCCAATAAATTCAGTATCGAATTCAATATCATCTGAAGCATAAAGCAACACTGGTGTTTCGTTGATATAGGAGTGCCGGGGATGATAATATAGTACCCGTGAGTCAATGTATATAAGTTACAACCGGCAGTTCCTGCATTCGGTGTCAAAAATCTCAAGAACCTACACGCGCCCACGACGGATCCTTGGTTAAGAACAGATCAGGCCTTGGTTAAGCTGTCTTCAATGTTCATAATGAAAACTCCGTACATCGGCTTATCATTATGTAGCCAAAGTGAATTGATCTCTACAGCTTTTGTGCAAGGGTTTTTGCTGAGTAGTTTCCGACTAAAAATCACAGCTTGTCGTCACCTCCTTGCTTTCTAGCTAACTTTGGTCACGGAGCAAGCAGGCAAAAGGGCTGACACTTCACAGTCTCCAGAGCCAGAATCATTTTATTATGTAGACATCCTAAACTTGAACATCCATGGCCTGCTAGTTGTTGGGGAAGGTGTAACTCCTAATGTTGAATATAATGATTTTCATCACATAATATTCAGTTTGAGCTAACAGGATGGACTTGAAGATCAAATAAACAAAATGCAATCTCCAAATGAATTCATATAAACTGTTTTAAATATTCTATAGTAAATGGCGTCTTCAACATTTGAAATAAAAATTATCGATCGATTAGTTTAGCTCGTAATCAGTTCGAAATGTTGGAGCTTATTCTCTTTTCGAATTCATCCTCGAGTAAAACAAATCTCAAACTCCTTCAATAAAATATCATCAATTCCACGAGTTCCAGAATAAATCTTTCACCAGGATATTTCTTCTCGCTTTTATGAAAAAAACCGAATATATATTCAAAACTTCGCCTAAAATCCTATTTACACAGGATGAAGTTTGATATTATTAAACAGACATGAAGCCGGCTTCAGTACGATTTCTCCGCGTATATTATGGAGCAAATATAATCAATCATATACTGAATTTCCAATCACCCAATCACCGTGTTTACATAAAAATGAAGTTCGAGCTGAGGGTACAAAAATATCGACGTTAAAACGACGTGCGATACTTTCGCCGAATATTAGATTTAGATAATCGCTTTTCTTTGATCAAACAGTGACACAGCTCTTGGTATAGTGAGGCATGATCTTCATCATTTTCTCTATTCCAGTGTTTGATTGACCCACAATTACGTCAACAGAGGCTATTGGATTGAATTCAAAGAATATACGTGCCCTGATCAAAAGTAACAACAATGGTTTGCATTTGTAAGAAACAAGACCATATTTAGACCTTAATATTGAACTTTATCAGAAATACGTGCCACTCTTGTCAGATATATTGATGGTGAAAGAGGTAAGAAAATTACTTTACTTCATGCAGTCGAGTGTTGCGCCCTATACATGTGATTAATAAGTTGGCAGTCACTAATAAGACGAATAGCTCTACTCTGTACTATCGATCGGTCTCAAAGTATATTTGACTGCTCCGCCTTAGCGGTCTATACGTATGACAAAAAGTATATTCGAGTTCTGCGCCTCATATATATGAGCAATGAGATTCAAGCCACCAACGAGATGAATTATTCTACTTTCTATAGTGCCTTATACATATAGACAATATTCAGCACAGTTTTGTTTTCTCACCTACAACGGATTTAGATTAGGCTTCTCCGCCACGGCCACGGCTTCTCTGGATGGAGCGCATCCTAGACGTCCAATTTTCCATGACTCTGAAGCATAAATCAGACTGAATTTGATCGATGGCATGGGACATGTTGGCGTTAAGGACCGCTGTGGTTTGTGGCTCATTCGCACACACCTGCGACACTAGAAAAAGTCTAACGGGGTCAAATCGCACGATCTCGGTGGCCTCATCACATCACTTCCACGTGAGATGACTATGCCCTCAAATCGTCAGTGCAGAATGATTATTTATTAATTTATTTGTATCCGAACAGACCTACCAGTCTGATTAAATGGATGGATTTACAAAAGATAGACATGAAAAATAAAAGTGAAAGTGAACTTATCAATATGATTTTTTACAATATTGGTTTTAATTTAACAAATAAGAACATTTATTCAAGGAGTAATTATAATAACTTAGCATTATGATGATAAATATATAATTTGTTTGATTATAATGTTTCTAAACATTCCAGATCAATGCGTGTGTTATAATAATTTGCTGGTCGACACATGGTTGTAAGAAGAGTTCTAGTAGTTCTATGTAAAACAGGAATATGAGGTGTAACAGAAGAGCGCATTCTCCTTGAAGGCACATTAAATCGCAGTAAAGAAAGTAACGTTGGTGAATTAGTCTTATTATCAATAATTTCAAACAAAAACTGTAAAATGTTAAGCACTCTTCGATCTTCAAAAGAAATTTTGAATTCATGTTTAAGAAGGGTAGTTTTAACTACATTATAATCGGGATATACATGATGCTTTTTATAATATAGTTATATTAAAACTTTGTTTTGAATTTTTTCTAGCAAGAATAATGTAGTCTGGTATTCTTCATGCCAAATTATTGCACCAAATTTTGGTTTCGGCCTTACTAAACTACAATACAAATTATTAAGGGAATGTACATTGGTAAAATTAAATGATTGTCTAATCAGGTGATTGTCCAATTAACCTAGCAATCGGTTTACAGACTTAGTTATATTTTAATATGTGTAGAAAAGGACAGTAGATGGTCATAAGTAATTACCAAATCCCTCACCTCAGAACACCGATTTAAAGCCTCTTCAATAATTCTGTACGCGAACATAACAGGTTCTTTTAATTGCGTAACAGATAAAATACTACCTTTTCAAACAATAAAATACAGTTTATTTTTTATACTCCATTCAAAAATGCTATTTAAATCTTTCTGCAATGATACACTGTCTCTAACAGTTTGTATTCTCTTATAAAGATTAAAATTATCAGCAAACCAAGCACCTTTAATATAATTTAATACTGATGGTAAGTCATTGATGAAGAGAACGAACAGAAAGAAACCCAAATTAGAGCACTGGGGAACTCCGCAGTTGGCTTCAAATTCACCGGATGTATTGCCATTATATTTTACCACTTTATATCTATTTTGCAAATAACTTCTTATCAGTTTAAGAAGATTATATGACAGCCCAAACGTACTCAATTTACACAAGAGTACATCATGATCAACTGTGTCAACCGCCTTTCGAAAAACTGTATATATTACATCAAGTTGCGATTTGGCTTCCAAAGTTTCGTATGCGTGATTTGTGAAAGGGAATATTCAATGTGGCATGAGCTGTTTGCCACGTAACGCCGTCCTGTTGGAACCACATGTCATTGGTGTCTAGATCATCCGATTCAGGCCAAAAGAAGTTGATAATCATCGAATCACAGTGCTCGTCTTTAACAGTGATGGCCTGGCCTACGTAGTTCTCACAGATATATGGACCGATGACGCTGCCAGCCCAAAATCCACACCAAACAGTGACTTTTTGGGGATGCATTGGGCGCTCTAGGATCGCGTGTTGAATTGTTTTGTTTCTTCATGTACCCATTCATCCAGAAATGGGTCTCATTGCTGAAGATGATTTTTCGATGAAAATTGGGGTCAGTTGCCAACTGCTCCAGAGCCCATTCACGGAACACACGTCGTTGTCTATGGTCGTTTGCCTTAAGTTCCTAGGTCAGTTGAACTTTGTACGGGTGTAGGCCCCAGTAACGATGAAAATTCGCTAAGTTGTGGGCTGCGAAAGGCCGAGTTCTTGTGAGCGACGCGAAATCGACTACCTGGGATTCTCCTGCACATTCTCACAGACACGGTGATGTTTTCAGCAGATTTTGCGTTTCGTCGACATACGGGAGTTGGTCGATCGTTTACTGAACCAGTGGACTCAAATTTATTCAACACATTGCGAATAGTCCTTTCGGTAAGACGAATATGGTGACCTTGACCCATTTTGATAAAACAGTTTCATTATTTGCACGTGCTGTTGAATGCTATATCCGTCCAGAGTGATTTGAAAATAATAATAATAATGATAAATATAATTTATTATCTGAAGTCATACAATCTCATTGACAAAGCTTGAATATGAATAAAACATATGTTGTCATATTTACCAAAAACCTGAAATAAATCAATAAATAAATATACATATCTAGTAGAACATGAATTTATTGGTACGTCACCTAGTGGGACAGTCTGGAGAATAAAATTAACATTCAATATGAACGGAAACATACTAGAGTACCTGAAATATAAAACATGGTTATGCAAAGTAAATGCAATGAATGGAAGAATTCCTGCAACGAGTAGTAGGGTATCTCGGATAGAAATTTTTTTACAGTTTTTCTGAACTAACTTTCAAAGTTTGCCGTCCCAATATCAACAGGTAAGTGATTAAACATCTTGCCAGCAATATAGAAAATAAAGTCTCTAGTGAGATTTTTAGTGGGTAAAGGGAATTTCAGTATGTGCCTATTGTTGCGGGTAGCATAATGATAAGATGTTGAGGAAAATTTTGATTTATGCTTATTTACCAGGCAGAACGACTCCAGAATAAATAATGCTATGACCGTGAGTTATTCCATAACGTTGGTGAGACTCTAAAAGAGCGTAGTATACCATTTTGGAAGTAGCTGGTCCTAGTTCATTAGAAATTACCCTCACTGCATAGCAACCAGAAGAGATTTTGCTTTTAAATTGTTTTACATGGCCATCAAATTTAAAATTTTTGTCTATGAGCACACCTAGGAATTTAGTACAATCTTTATTTCCTATTACATATTTGCCAAACACAGGTTAATTGATCGAGCATCTGAAGGATAATAAGTGGATTTTTTCTGTGTTGAAAGATAATTTGTTCGCATCGCACCACTCTTTTACAATTTTCAAATCTGTAGATATTATATCATGTAATTCCCCGGTCTCCTTGCCTTTTCATAGTATAGTGGTATCATCTGCAAATAGAGTGAAATTACCAGATATCTTGACTTTAGTGAGGTCGTTGACATATAACAGAAAAAGAATGTGGCCGAGCACAGATCCTTGGGAATCTCCTGACGAGATGTCCCCCATATTCGAAAGTTCTGCTGTTTTAACCACCTGATAACGTTCTGAGAAATATGAATCGAACTATGTGAGAGTCACACCTCGGCATCCATACAGTTGAAGTTTTCTTAACAGTATCTTGTGATCAGCACAGTCGAATGATTTTTTTAGATCACAAAACACTGCTGCTGTTGTCTCTCTAGCATTTATCTCAGAATAGACTTCATAGAGGAATGAGACAAAGCAGACTGAATAAATGACAACTAATTTGACAGATGTAGCTTCAACAAAATGGCCGTTGACCATTTTCAAAGTTAGCAAGTTCCTGTTGGCTAATCTGTAGAAAGTACCTTTCAATAGATTAGGTAAGAAACAATAATCAAGTAAATACGTCAGTAACACATGTTGAAAAAAGTAGTTTTCATTTGGTTCATTTTACGACTACCAATAGTTTCCGGAAGTTTTTCTGATTTCACATTGAGAAATGTTATCACCATAACCAAAATTTGCCGCCAAATTAAAATCCCCGTGTTCGTCTGTCGAAATTGCATCTCCTCGGAACATAATCGAACCCCGCTCACAATAGCCTGACCGCATCAAGGATAAAATATAGGATATATATTATAGAACCCTTTCTGGTACACCACGAATCCCGCGGTGATCCCTTTCAATCCGGGATTGATTTTTCCGGACATCTTGTGTCATCAGAGTTGGCGAGTTTAAGCCGCGACCAAAAGATCGGAGAATTACTTCGGGAATCTTTCGACAGTCAGTCGGCGGCGGACTTTTGTTGCGCTAAATTAATTTACCGCAGGTAATCGGATGCTTTTGATGGGATATACGATATCCTGTCGGAAAATAGAAGCTTTTCATTGGGATGACGACTCAATAGGTTTACACAAAAGAGACGAGGATAATGATGAATAAAAGGGAATCGTGTTCGTTCTTTTTCGTTATGCCTACGTCGAAAGCAAGCTACAAGTTTTCTTTTTTGATCGGCATATTGTGGGGATTCCCCCCGGGCGAGTTGGAGCGAAATTTTCATTATAATAATAATTTCAGTAATATTAACCGACTCTATTATGCAAGTACCAACGTGATTTTTCCCTGGCATTCAATAACGATATAGTCTTCAGTCAAAATATTCATCAGAAAAATGATCAACAATTTGCTCTATCAAGTTTTTTGAAAAGCTTCCAAAATTATTCGACATTAATTTACATTCAATTTCCAGTACACCGGAGAAAATACAAGAATTATTCAATCAACATGAAAATATTCCTTATCAAAAACTAGCTGACAATGCTGACATTAATAAATGTTGTTCTAGTTATTAGCTGACTTATACTGACTTTGTTATATTTTGCTTGTAAATTACGAAGTCAGTAAGAGTTGCCAGGTCATGTCCAGCAATAGTTATTATAGAAAGTAAACTGACTTATCAATAGATTTGAATTCTCAAACATTGGCAATACAGAACACGGCGCTCCTCTTCTGCGATTTCTATTACATCTGCAGTGGATTGATTCGCAATGTTCCGCAGTCTAATAGCATTATGGCTTCGTAGTAAAAGATTCGAACTTCTCGCTTTCATTATGACAAAACCATTATTCTTATTCGCACAATCACAAATGTCATAACTTCTATTATCATTGCGTGCACCATGTCAACTGTCATAATCTATTGAAACATTTATTATGCTCTGTCGTTTCTTGCTTCGTTCGCATCTAGACAGTGGATGTTGTTTTCTATACTCTGTCCATCTAAGCAACGGAGTGCTCCAAAACATTATCATGCATAGTGCAAGTGATCTCCCAGACAAGGCTGCTTGTACAGAGTCGCACTAAGGAACGATCGATTTTTTTTAGTAATATGCGGCTGGGTATAGGAAAATTTTTTAGGTGAAGTATAGGGACACAAATTAGCAGTGTGAGTACGACACTGTCTACTAGGGAAAACATCATTACGATCGACCGAAGAGTGTAATATAAATGTAATTATATCTGTGGTATTTTCACATTTACAAATGGCCCCTTCTCCGGCTCGACTCTCACTCACCGTGATATACAAGGGGCAAACAACTATTTCTATTACACTACCTTTCCCTAAAAAAAACTAAATATACTATTTACAATCTGTCGTTATTCAGTCTTTGAACTGGTTTCATTTCCCGTCTGGGTCTAAGAACTAAAGTATTTATATTTTCATTTATACCTGATACAGAATCATCCCTAACAACTTTCACATTTTCTACAATAGTATCATGACATTTGGAACAGTTTGAATATTTTTCTCTGTCGACTGCTCTGCCTCACTACTAGTCGTAGTTAGGTCAGATATATTAAAATGATATTTTTTTATCTGATTCAAGTGTCTTTTTCAAATAATTATTTAATTATGGAATCTTAACCAAGTAAGTTGATTTTCCAAGTTACTTTAGCAATCTATGATCTTTAACAGTGATACTTTCATTTTCAGAAAACTGTGAAAATCTTTTGCCTGCATAATCTTCCACTTGTTTGGCTTGCTGGCTGCAAAACACGCTTCTTCAAACCTGCATCACACAATTTTTCTTATCATTTGGTTGTAACAAATCAAATCTAGTACGTAATTTCCTTTTTAACATCAACAATGCTGGACTTACACATGTAGTGCAATGATTTGTGCTACGAACAAAAAATTGTTCCAAGCAATACTGATTTCGAAATTTTTGCAAAGTGCAGTTTTTAATGCATTTTTTACTGATTTTACGGCATTTCCAGCTGCACCATTAGACGGATGAAAAGGAGGGAAAGTGATGTGTTTTATACCATTTAAAGACAAAAAAAAATAGAATTTATTTGAACAAAACGTAGTTGCATTATCAGATACAATTTAATGGAGGTAATCCGAATCTGGTAAATAGAGTTCGGAGAACACTAATGATTGCATTTGAAGTGATTGAATTCATAGTAAACACTTCTATCCACTTTGAATGTCCATCTATTACTAGACAGTATTTTCCTAAAAATGGATCCATAAAATCTATATGTAACCTAAACCATACTTCCGTTGGCTAAGGCCAGGGATTTAGAATAGCCTTATTAAGAGATTTATTATGTTACAAACATGACATGCATATCTGCGCAATATTTTTATCTAAACTAGGCCACCAGAAGTGAGACCTAGCAAGAATTTTCATTTTTACCACTCCTAAGTGAGATAAATGAAAATTATTCAAAATATTTTCTCGCAATGTAGAAGGAATAACTAACAATCTATTCTATTTATAATATCACTAAACTACCACTAAACTTTTGTTACTAGAGATATCAAAAAATTATTGATATCAAAAGAAGATTCTTCTTTCTGAAAATAAATTGTTTTTAGAGGTGACAAAAACATCGCTCAAACTCGTCGATTTTTGTTTTCAGGGGGAAATTTTCAAGCATAGCCCCTGAAACCCTAGAATCTTTAATGTATTATAGATTTCTGTTTTCAACACAACCTTTTCCAACAAACTGTTTTTTTTTTCATTGTCAGTTATTCCAATCACTAATTTATACAGGTGGAACTGACGAAACACATTGTATGATGGAAGCCATTAACAGCCCATTATTCAAAAATGTTATATTATTTACGTTTAGTTTATTTCGAATTTCCTCTTGGGACCTGATCAACATTGTTATTTTACTGAAAACGCTATTCATTTGGCCAATGTAAAATATTAATCATCACAAAACAATAGTTATTAGCACAGAATTCGTTATTGTTGAGGACATGGCGGAATTGAATATAGCGATGAAATTAACATTGTTATATTACATGGGAAACAAAGATTTCAAAAATGATATATTCAATATAGTGGTGGTGACGTTTTAGTTAATGTGTACATTATGTTCAATGAATCAATAATCAAAACCCCAAACCAACAAATAATAAAAGATATGGAATCCCGTAAAATCGAACTGGTTGGTTTTACAGATAAATAAATATCGTTGATGAATTAAACAGACAGTAGAGAAGTTCTGGGAAAAAGTTTCATGAAACGTAATTTCACTTTTAATGCTATAATCGTTAGGCCTCAATAATATCTTGGTAAAGATTTTATAGATCATCCTCAAATGAAAGAAAATGGCCAAGTGTTATTATTACGTCCAATAATAAATTTTCACTATATGGATTCCAAAAACACACTAGAACATATTTCATCTTTTCGATTCAAATTCAAATCGATACTATTGACACTATAGCTACGGTGTTTTTTTAGATAATGTGTTGTGAAAGTGTGTTGAATTGCTTTTCTAACTCAGAAAAGGTAAAAATTATTTTTGAAAATTTAAAGCGACAACAGTTTTTCAGAAAAGCTCTCTTTTAAGTTTGATGCACTGAATCAAAAATAGTATTCACTGGATTTGCAACACTCGACATACGTTTTTAATATAAGAAATGACTGTTTTGTTACAATAAATAATGAAGTGATCAAACTGAATTTGAATTATTCATAAGGAATCCACGCATGAACGTAAAATTGGTGATGGCAATAGGTAGTAATTTTACGAAGCAAAAATATGCATTAATTGAAATAAAAGGTATTATCATACAAGTACCAGTTCATAGGCTTTCACAGCCGGTTTCACTCTTGAAAAGAACAAAATACTGTAGGCCGTGGTACAAAGGAACCTAAAGTACCAAACGTTTCGTCTGCTACTGCGGCAGACACGATCAGTGGTATGTGCGTTTACTGCGAAGACGAAAGTCATATCTCGAAGTCTCAGGACGACCGACTGCGACTGACGAGCCACGTTTTCACTCGTATTTATAATTTCAGAGAATGGTGTGGGGGTGGCGCAGTGTCCATGCAAATGCTCAATCCTGATTGGTCCGAACTTCTGCTGGGTCATTCTGATTGATCCACGTTGTTGACAGGTATGCTACTGGTGACATGTCAATCGAAGTTGTATTCTAGTCAATTTGTGACCTTCTTGAGTACTGGATGGAGATAAGCGCGCAGAAAGTCCCAGCTGCGCGCTTCAACCTACAGAACCACATCTCACCAGAAGTAATGGAGCTCATAAGAATCAAAAGACGCCCGAAGAGACGATATCAAATAACACGTGCACCATTGGACAAGAGGTGCAGAATTCTGCGAGACGAACTATAAGCAATCCGAGACCAACAATAGACAACCCGCCTAGAAGAACTAAATACCGAAGACAAGTCTGCATGGAAAATGCAGAAAGCTCTTAGGAAGGAACCCCGAAAACCATGCCCGCCAATACAAGGCGAGCAAGGAATCTAACGTAGTTATGTATTTTCATCAAGTATTGGTCAATTCCGTCATATAGAGCAAGGAATCGTCTACACAGATCAACAGATCACGAGAAAGCGGAAGCATTTGCTGCCAACTTTGAAAGACAGTGCAGAGAGAACGATGTCCCGTTCACGAACGAAGTAGAAGAAATAGGGACACAGGTGGAAGAAACGGTGCGAAGAATGAGAAGACGATGAAGGGACAATACGCAACCCCTGGCACCAACATCTTCCTAGGAAGTGAAAGCCATCGTAAGATGCCTAGCCATTCGGAAAGCCCCAGGCTTGGACCAAATACCAAACTGGGCATTGAAAGTCTTACCACGAAATGGTATAGGAGCAATAACAAACATCATCAATGCTATTCCTGGAATGTAACATTTCCCGTACCCTTTCAAGGAGGCAACGGTCATTCACATCCTGAAGCCAAAGAAGAACCACCTATTTCCGGACAATCACATGCCTATCAGCTTAACCCCTTCCTGAAGCAAAGTGGCAGAATGTGCCATCCTGAAAAGACCAAACCAGCGAACTGGGAATCTTACCAGACGAACAGTTCAGTTTCAAATCAGAACACTCGACAAACTACAAGTCCTGAGGGTAGTAGATTATGCGAAAGACGGTTTCAACCTCGGCAAAGGATACCACACCGGAAGGATATTCCTAGACGTCTCCAAGGCGTTCGACAGAGTTTGGCACGACGGACTGCTAGCCAAAATTAGCAACTTTGGCTACTCGATACAAATAGTAAAACTAATCGAATCTTTCGTAGCTGACAGGCGATGCCGCTGCATCGCCTGTCAGAAACAGGCCTGTCAGAAACAGAATTATGTGGTCTCCTTAACTAAGTGCGTGTTCTGCCACAGCTGATTTGTCCGCTTGGCCTAGTCTGCATTTCCTTTTATGCTCTTACAGTCTTGTTACCATGGATCGTTTAGTGGTTCCGATATATACCTTCCCACAAGTACACGGTATACGGTACACGACATCGAAACAGTTTTCAAACCCACTAGGAAGATACAACAGAGCCTCAGGTCGGCTAAAGACAAAAGAGACCGATTATCAGCAGAGGTCTACCGTATACCGTGCACTTGTGGGAAGGTATATATCGGAACCACCAAACGATCCATGGGAACAAGACTGAAAGAGCATAAA
>WOGR01005361.1:0-13878 GCA_015342045.1 Leptinotarsa lineolata | reverse complement strand
TCACGGATAACTAGAATAACAGGACTTAGTGCATAAGTATACTGAATACGTATTATTTGTTATTAGGTATGATCGTTTCTTGCAATTATTCAGAAAATAAAATGAAAGTGTGTGGCATCAAATTATTTGTAAGAAAAAGCCGACGAGTCACCCCCTTTCCATTTGAAAAAATCATGTTTTCTGGAAAAATTCATTTTTGCGAATGTGAAATAATTCTTCAAACGACTGTGGAGTCATAAGCCTCACAGTCATAGTTTTCCCATGTTACTTGATCAAGAATGAAGCAATTTACAGGATCCATGGCATTCTGGATCAAAAAATTAAAACTGAAATTGAAATGATTTTATTTGTCAAATATTGAGAAGTGTATTATTTTTGGGGTCAGAATGTCATTATCGATCGAAATAAATAAAAATATATAGGATGTCCCTTTTAAAAATCGAAAGTTGGGTTCATTTCCGGTCAAACCGGAAGTACGGCAAAACATTTAAATATATCAAAAAATGTAAATTGACATTGATTTTGATTTGATTGTGGCTACTTTTTATATGCCAATTCAAATAATAAAAAACTTTCAATGGGCATGTCACTATTTTCATTCGGGTTAAAAGGCCGTCCATTTTTGGAATTTCTTCCTGACGTTTCGCTGGCGAGAGTGGCTAGCTTATTTAGAGGTTCATACATCTTGACTTTATCTCCGATGAGTATTATGACTGCGTAAAGCATATTTCTGTTGATTCAGGTAATTTGGCATACCAAAGAGGCTAGTCACTCTCGCCAGCGAAACTTCAGGAAAAATTTTTCCAAAAATCGACGGCCTTCAAACCCTAAGAAAAGTAGTGACACTGAAATCCTCGGCCACGAAAGCCCTAACCATTTTGTCATTTTAAGAGAAGGTCACGAATTTGTGTATTACTTTCATTTTTTTGGCCTGTCCTGAATGCTGCTAAACCATTAAGCCATTAAATGCATCTGATATGGTTATCGCACATGCACTAACATTTAGAGGTACTCAAATTTCTATTGTGTGCATAAAAAAATATCATAATGGAACACATTATATTTGTTCTGAAAGTTCTGATGGACTCATATCTTACAAAATGAAATTTATACCAAGTTAGTGACGCATGATTGAAATATAACATGGTTTCATTTTAAATCACATTCAGTTCACTTGACGTTGATTTCTCTTCTAATTCATTATTGTTCATCTCGCTGTCGGTCTGTCAACGGCAAACCGCAGTGAATGATTAGGAGCTATTTTATATAACAGTTGTATTTTCGGATGAAACCACAACTAACGAATTTGGTCATATCTCTGACCTACATCGAAAACGCTAATTAAAATCTTGTCGAAATATCCCCAATTATTCGGGTACAGTTCCTCGAGATATGTAATGATAACCTGTCGATACACAAAAGGTCGTGTCTGTTGGGGTGCGGTTTTCTTTTATAACAATTTTTTATGAAGCCGATAATAGTGCAGTGATTAATACTTTTGAATTGACTTTCTATCGAATATAACATCCACCATCTGTCTGATGCTCAGCACGAAATACGTTTCTTATTTTCATTTTGTCAACAGGTTGATCAAAATCAAAGAATGGGTTGATAAAAATGATCCAGGAGCACAAATCATTCCATTTTCCGGCGTTTTCGAACAAAGGTTACTCGAGGAAGAAGATCCGATATTAAGAAAAAAAATTCTTGAAGACAACAATACAACTAGGTAAGAAGACTATTTCTGAAATTTGAAAGTTTCAAAACTAAATCGTGTCACTTTAAATTTTATGTAATATTTATTCAATAATCATCTTTTCTTTCATCACCGTTTATTGTGGAAACTCCTGTTAAGCTCGCGGAAACCACTTTGAGTTTTTACACTTATTTTCAAGGCATAATTTAGGCTGATAGCTTTCCCTTTATGCTGTCGGAACCAAATAGAAATCTTTCACTTTTTGTAAAATCAGCTTTTACAATATTTTTTGGCTCATTTTAGATTTGAATAGTTGTACCTCAGAAACTCACGATAGAAGCGGACATAATTTATATCTTCCAACCGTTAGTGAGGTTGAAATATATTGAGAATTTCAGGCTCATTGTAGGTTATTTTGATCTCCCAGCATTCAATGTCGATGTGTTGTTTCTTTTCGAATCTGTGGGTTCTGCTAGCTTTACCTTTAAGTTGATAGGACCAAACCAAAATCCTTCACTTTTTGGAAATTTTGATCTCACAGTAATTTTTCTACCATTTTAGCCTTCTTGTTTGAGTATTTCTTTCGAAAGAAATGTACTTGGAAAGTACAAGGAACATCAAGGCGAACCAGAATTGCCATCTGGTGGGTGTAATTTTATTACTAATTGAAGAACTGAAAATTTCATCATCCATTAGCAATCAGTATTTTGCCTAGCGAGCTTCTTTCGAAGACTATTCATTATTATTGCAAGGTAACCATTTCCAAGAAGGAAAGGATTTTGATTCGGTTTTGCCAGGTTAACAGTAAAGCTATCAGGAATCACAATTTTTTTAAACTGCACGTGGAAGTCGACAATATATTTCTCTCTCCCAAACTTGAAGATTTTTTTCTGAAAATTATTTTCGTTTCTACTTTCTCAAATATTCAGTTCAATCGAGGAGCGAAGCTTCAATCCATTGCATAATGGAGAAGCCTAAAATGATCCTAAACTATTGCAGAAAATGAAGAATTTTGATTTGGTGTTAGTATCTTCATTCGGGTACGAAAGCCCTCGTAGTTTGGAACTGCATCCTAACGTTTTGCCAGCACAAGTGGCTGGCTTCTCCAGAGGTTTATGATTCACAGATGACTGGTAATTTCTAGTTCGTAGGTTGTACTAATGCTGACTCAAGTAGTCCGCCTCTCTTGTTGATGTGTTGCTATTGGCCGAAGTGTTATTACCTGTTAAATTTTAATTTAGATCTGCCAGCTTAACGGTAAAGCTAGCAAATCTCACTGAATTAAAAATAACACTGCGAAATTCGGCGGTGGAGGTTCAAAAGAGCCTAAAATGACCCTAAAAGTATCGATATATTCTTTTTCTCACTCACTTGAAAAAAAAATCAAAAACCTATTACCGCTTCTACCACGTGTACCTGAGGTAATCACCCAAATATTCAATTCAATCGAAAAGCAAAAAAAATTATCCAGTGGTGTAATGAATGAGTCTAAAATGAGCCTAAATTGCAATATCAAAATTTACAAAAAGTGAAAGATTTTGATTTGGTTCTGTCAACTTAAAGTGAAGCGAACAGTTAATTTTTAAAAATAAGTACAGATCAAAATTAGGCGATAGAGGTTCATCGAAGCCTAAAATGATTCGAAAATTCTCAATATATCTCTATATCTCACCCACAATTGAAGACTATTTTTTTCGAAAAATTATTTCCACTTTTATCGCGTGTGTCTGAGGTAAAAACAGAACAACATTCAAATAACGTTTTCTTGCACTCAGAATTATATTCTTGATTAACGTTGTCGTTCAACGTATTGTTATGATATATTTTGGGCGCAATCTTGACGTTTATTTGTAACGTATTCGTATATTATTCTATTATACAAGTTTACATGTTCAATCAATAACTTATAAATACTGTTCATTTCCACCATCACTTATACCCTCGATATACGTTGTCTTTCAACGTAATATTATAATATTTCTTGAGTTCGATATCAATGTTGTTTCAAAACGTGTACGTTTATTATAAAACGTGTTCATACAAGTTTATATGTTCAATCATTTTCGTAATATAGGGTTTATTTTCACCATAATGTATATCCTTGATAAACGTAGTCTTTAAACGTAATATTACAATGTATCTCGGGCTTAATCTTAACATTAATGTATATCGTGTACGTACATTATGGTACCACACAATTTTATAGGTTCAATCATCAACGTATTTATAATGTTTATTTTCACCATAACGCATATCCTAAAAAAACTTAGTTTTTCAACGTATTATTGCAATATATCTTAGGCTCAATTTGAACGTTAATTCCTAACCTATGAAAAATATTCATTCTCACCGTGACTTATATACTCAATAAACGCTTTCTTTCGATGTATTGATTTAATCTATCTCGAGCATAATCTGAACTTCAACCTATATTATATCACTATACAAATTTTATATAACGGTTTCTAAATAATATTTCTTAAACCTAAACTTATTGCCTGAATAAACAGCTTTCAACGGAAAAATATAAATCTTGGAGTAATAATTGTAACGTTGAATCAAAGTATATTACATAATAACCTGTAAACAAGATACAGTATGATAAATAAATTATATGTTGTCCTCCACTGTATTATTATATCGAAGCAAATAACTGAATGTTGAGTCCATAATGTTGAATCACTAATGTATGAATGAAATATGGAATTGTGATTTCAATTATACGTGCAATCATCACTTTTATGTGACATATTCAGGAAGTTTGTATTAAATTGAAATAGTGACATATTATTTTAAAAATGAATGTATCAGTAAAAATAACCGCTCCACTGCTTCACATACATATGCATATTTAGATTGAATGATATTTTGAAAAGTAGGAAATTACACAATTTTTTAAGTTTTTGTCAATCCATTCACACAAACTTCATAAGCATTTGATGAAAGCCACATACTTGAAATTATTCATTTAGTATTCCATGATTCAAATTTCGGTTGAATTTTCACAAATACTGATTAATTATAATAGAATCGAAAGTTACCTGGCGTTTTCAAATTGGTGAACCGCAAAGAAGTGAACAATTCTGATTATAATAAAACAAAATATATTGAAAATCAAATATTCTCTCTACAAAGTGTGAAAAACAATAATAATATAATAAATATGAAATGTCATGTAAATGTTGCTTTCTTCAGCCTGGCTGAGGCGAATTTCAGCCATTCTTTCATTACTGTACAAATACGAAATTCATCTATCTCTTTGAATGGGAAGGTGATCCAAACAGCCTCTATAAATATGAAAAAAAAAACTTTGGACACAAACATTCTATTGTATTAAATTTTTTTCATAGAAATTCATCGGAAGACTACTTTCCTGGTAAACACAACTATACTTATTATTTTTGGCATGAAAAGTATAGTAGAAAACTCGCATTTTCATCCCAATACCACTCGTGGAAAAAGTGGAAAGAATTGTAGGATATTCCGAATAGCTCGCCCTAAATTAAAGAGTCAAAGACTGGTTGATTTGACCTAGTTTTCCAAGTAAATCTGTATGCTTCTTCAAAGTAATGTTTTCGGTTTTCTTGTCTATGGTGACCACAGAAGCATCAAATATATTTTTAATCAACAAAACATTTATTGGAAGCTGATATCTGTTAGATGCAGTCTGAGCATCATTGAAATTATTGATTCTGGGCGAATCTATTCCGGATATTCGTATACAGTGCCTTCTACTTTCATTCATTGGTGTCTGAATGAAGATCAAAGTTTCACTACTGCTTTTTTGAAAAAAAATCATCATATTCATTTAGTTCAATGTTAGTCGAGGTGTTAACCAGGAGAATCATTGTTTTATGAAATATTTCATAACAATTTTCGATAGTTTCATGTTAGGTTCCTTTGAAGATATTACAATATTTTCATTTTCAGGAGACTGATATAAGTTCTTCAAATGAAACTGATAACATTGTATTTGCTTTAGATCATTTCTTTTGTATTATTTCACTGATTGATTTCCCAGTGGACAAACAATGCAACTCAACGTGCTTGTCAATACAACTCATGCACATGCATTTCAATGCAACAACTTGACAAAAATGATAATGAGAGTCGTTCATTGGTTTTCCAAAAGAGTTTTTCAGCCTTGATTTGATTTTAACTGGTACATGGCATAATATTAAACGCCATTATTCGTTTGAGAATATACTGAGATGTCAATATGTGCCTAATAAAACTGGATTATGATACTGAAATATGTACTTTACTCAGCAATGACTCCTTTGTTTTGCAATTTCCGAAAGCAACCTCATCTCTTCGTTTCCAATTATAAAGTTTGGCCACATTTTCAGAAATAATGTATCGTAGCATTCGTCTGGTCAGGCTTTCTGTATCAGACCCTCCTGGGCTTGCCATCTCCTTACCTACAACAGATATGATGATTTACTAGGGTGACAGGATGAAATTTTACAAATATTGCACTTGATGTGATTTCTCAGAACTGTTCAACTGAAATCTGTATCTTTCTAACCTCAAAATGAAGCAGGAAAAGTAAAATACCTTTATTTTTCAAATATAGAAAATATTCCAACTCATCGAGAAGATGTCAAGTATAATATCTCAGACATGTATTAGGGAACGAGTTTTGTTTCACTGTATTTAGAAAATATTTTACAGAACTGGACATCCACAAAAAATTGTTGATGTTTTTCAGGAGATTTATTATAATACATATCAATAGATATTGAATCAGTTTTGTTCAATGAAAAGTAAGGAGCACATCAATTTATATGTCCAACATTTTTTATATACCCAGCAAAATAAATCAAAGCTTGTCCCGGCAATTGAACGTTTCACAGCAGTGAAAAAACTTTTTTAGTGCACTGCCATACTCAGTCCCTGATAACTTCTATTTACTATAAATTTTGAGGCAGAAATCATTAATCAATTATTCAAAGATGCCTGAAGAATCATATGCAAAATAGATATTATACACTGAAGATTGTTCAAATAACATTTTTTTTCGATTGACAGCAATTATTGATTTTTCAGACACATATCAACGTTTTTTTCTTCAAAATCTTAAATGCACCTTCATAAAATATTGCCTCTTAGGTAGAATTCGATCGGGCACACTACTGCTCTTGAAAAACGTTTTCAACCAGCATATCGTATTTTTCTGCTTGAGAGAACAACTTGTAATGACAATTACCGACGAAAACAGAATCAAACAAAATAATAAAACAATTTGTCATACTATATGAACTTCCGGAAAGCAACTCTTAATACTTGGAATTTTATAAATATTTTGGATGTATTTATTCTTTGCTCTCTATTTTTTCACATTAAGAATTTATCGATGTAATTCATAATCAATAACTTGATCTCAATTTCATCACACTACTGCCCTCGTATCCTATACGATTCCGTCACCAATTTAAAAATTACCGGCGGAATGACAAATTCATTTCGATTTCTGACCACGCTCATCCATTCGGTATCTTTTCGTCGATAATAATAGGTTTCGGAATCGAGTCGTCTGTCTGCGTTCTCTATCTCCTACTCGAATCATTCACTAAAAAAAACGTAAGCACCGATGCCATTATTGTCATTAAGTTGAATTTACCATTGTGCAGGCCCAGACGAGAGAGGAGTATGCGACGCAGAGAGCGGGAACAATCTTTGGGCTATAAAGAATGAATATAGGGTCGTTAAAATGTATTTTTGGTCATTAGTGTCTTTTTAATAAATTTGAAAGATTTTAAATCTTGGTAAATATAGGGTGCGGAGAACATTCACATTTTGAAATTAAAGTTGGATCCATCAATGAAAAGGTTAGTTGCCATTCTGCAGACCAGATTGTTAACTTATTTGATGTTATTATTACAAGGAAAATTGTGTTGAATAAATCAAATTATAACTGAGTTGGGATTATCAAATGAGTTGGTGAATTTATCGATTTTTATATCAATTGTAACATATAACTAATGGTAAATTTATATTTTTTCATAATATTCTTATGAT
The DNA here is from genome assembly GCA_015342045.1 of Leptinotarsa lineolata. Lineage (NCBI taxonomy): Eukaryota > Metazoa > Arthropoda > Insecta > Coleoptera > Chrysomelidae > Leptinotarsa > Leptinotarsa lineolata. Next base: position 6,161 of record WOGR01005361.1, on the reverse strand, counting down.
CTAAAAATTCCCACGCCTTCGATTTTGAACTTCAGAATTTTCCTTAGAGTATCTATTCTGTGATCTATGCAGGTTGTTTCCCAATGACGTGTTGATATTCAAGGTTATATTGAGAAAATAAAACTTCATATGCAAATCAAATTGTAGGTTCTCTAAACGTCCTAAATTCTGAACTAGTCTGCTATAGTTTTTAAAAAACATTCATTTTATAACTGTGGTAGGACTTAAGAAATATTTTCACAATCCTGATTATTTTCTTTGCAAAAGTAGTTTGTCTTTATTGTCGGAATTATCTTCATGTGATATACGATTTTTGCAGCAGTTTTCATTCAAAAAACAAAATTCAATGAATGAAATTGAATAAATTTAAATACTTTTTCGAATGTTGACACAAAAAATTCAACTCATATGTTGAAAATATCCACGGCTTGTAAATGTGCATGCCACTGCTTTTATCTCTTGGACTTGCGTATTCTGTAGAAATTGCTGGGACTGTTTCTGGTGGTTGAGAAAGAAACTTTGAGTTTTTGAATATGTATTCAAATTTCATATATTCACTTCTACACTATTTAATATAGGATGATCTGAATTACGTGCTAGCCATTGGTAACATTGTTATTTTTGAGAAATGAAATCCTTTCAATTGGCAAACTACACATTTTTACACTCATTAAGATGCCAGAAATAAAAAACTGGGAGAGGTATTCATGAATTCATCAGTGAAATGCGTTGTTTCTTATGAAAAGCCTGGTATGTAATATTTTTTTGATGAAGATATGTCAACAATGAAAGCACGTGACAATTTTTGGAAGTGAAACATGAAGGGGGAGTAAATAAAAATCTTTAGTCGAATATGTACTTTTAAAAAGTTAACTTCTTCTCAGTAGATGCTCAAAGACGCTATCCTTTTCTTCATTTCAAATCTCTGTGACTGTTCTTTAACTGTTTTTTCAGGATAGAAACAACCTTGATGACTTGCAATGTTTCCTGCAAATGAACTGATTCAATGATAGCGAATAATTGAGTTCAGTTTGATGGTTCATGAGATATTCAGAGTTTTTGAATTTGTTTATTTCCATACTCCATACAGGTTAGGTTTTAAACCTTTCTTTTGGAAATGGAGGGGCTTGAATTCATGATTGAACTCATGTCCTTCTGTGATTGAATGAGTTGCATATGTGGAGTTTACTTTTCCATTATGGAAACTATTTCTGTGTTCCTTTATGCGGGCTTTGAACGTCCTTCCAATTTGACCTTTTGCATAGCGAAACACGTGTCGCGGTTTTTGTAAAACCCTTCATAGTGAAAATCATGCAATAAACTGTATTATATTAATAAGTTTTAATATGGCTTTTAATCAAGTATCGGCCAGTTCTATTCAATTATTGCAATTTTTCCGTTATTGTCTGTTGTAAGGTCAGCATAGTGTTCTTTATAATTTTTCAAATAAGTCTATAAGAAGAGTCGAGGGAAAGAGGTAAAGAGACATAGGAATCCTATCCAATTATCATTGGACATTGCTACCAAAAGCTGATACATCATACATCCTTCTGAAGTTATGTTATATGTATAAGTCCATTCAAGATATTGTTCAGAATGAACTCTACGTACCTTGCACTATTTAAGAGGCCTTTGGAAATGAAGAACCATAAATTATTGGTCTACTTATTCCACACCAAGCATTAATTGTGAAATATACTGACGCTCGAACCCACAACGTACCCATACAATCCACGATGTTTCAGAACATTTCACAATATTTGAGTTTCCTGGTAGGTTCTTCGATGATCTAAGATGTTTCTGAGCGTTCCAGACTATTCCTGAACTTTCCACAACATTTCAGAATGTTTCGGGGAGTTCTGGAATGATGTGTAATGCTCTCGAATACTCTCAAATGTTCTGAACGTCTAGAAATTTCTACAGGGTGAAACTTTCAGCCCGTACATCCTCAAAAACATAATCTTCAGGTAAAACGAATTTTCTGTGGGCAAATATTTTTTCATCGTCAATGAAAATATAATATCGTAAAATATTATAAGTTTTTTCGATATTCTCGATAATAAAATGAATTACTTTCACATATTACGTACCTGATAATCACTCGAAGCAATTGTTACCATCTTCATGTATCACAGCTTATTCTCGAAAACTTCACCAAAAATACGGATCCCCTGATATTTCCGGTGATGTTTTTTTCACGTCAAATAACTTCCAGGAGTTTTGAAACTTAAGCTGTCTCCTCCAGCCCCCACTTTGTTTCTCGCAAAGTTTAATTCGGAGTCAATAAGTAATGAAAAATACGTGTTCTGGTTTAAGAAAAATGAGCTGTTCAAATTGAAAGGGGTACATCTTTAGGAGATAAAAGTTTTCTGGAAAAAATATTTTTGGCTTTCACTTCTCCATATTCGTACAAAAAATTGTGGAAAACTTTCAAAGGAATAAAGAAAACAATTATGATTGATATAAACTCTTTACATAAATGTGTAGATCATGCGGTGAAGTTACTTTCAGACAAGAAAGTGGAAAAAATAGCCCTTCCGAAACAATTACTTCCATATGAAAGAAAAAATACTGTCAAAACAACTATTTTCATGAACATTGCATTATTCGTATAAGGACCACTCAAAAATCGATCGAGTAGATCACCTACAGACTGGTTTCAAGGTATTACCTCTCATTAGTGCAGGGATGATTCGACCCATACAGCAGTGTTCTTGGGACTCGATTCATTTCAACGTGCAACCTTCGTCTGAGAGAAAGATATTTTAACTAGTAAAAGCTCCATTTCGTAAAAAAGTCCCAAAAGCGGGGAAGAAACGTTCCATGTATCAATACTCCAACAGAAATCAAAACAAGTCTGAAGACTGTATAAAGGAGAGATGCCGATAAATGCTTATCGGAAAACAACTCCTTCCTCGGCTAATACCACGATAGATATTGAATTATATACGTCAAACATTTATGCAAGATACCTTACAGAGGTCAGTATCTGTTTCTCGTTCATCTAGCAGTAAGTCAACGCTGTAATCAATTTATTAGATCGCCTACAGGCAGGTTTCGAGGTATTACCACTAATGAGTACAGGAAAGATCCGACTTAAATACAGTGTACCTGAAACTCGACTGACTTCAACGCGGCTTGACTGCATGCATGACTGAATGAGGAGAGATGAATTCATTTATGATTTGAGATTAATGTCAGCTCATGCCGATGCCATTGATATACAAAAAAATATAAGCTCATGTTTCTCAAAGAACAACTCGGAGTTTATCATTAGTGAGAGAATATTTGTGTTATGAAGTGCCCGGCATCCATATCTTATTGATGTTTGAGCTTTCTTCCTTGCGCTTCAAATTACTCTTATGTTTGTGTATTTCTATGGCCTCTCTGAATAGCCTCGGATAGTATCCTTTGGTTTTCCTCTACAGAAACTCATGGTTGAGGTGACTCATGCAATTCGTAATCTCACGTACAATGATTTACAACTTGAGCCAAGTTACGCAAAACAAATATTTCAAATGCTGAAACAATTTAATTGAAGAGGGGTTCATTTTTGGCGAATATTCTACAAACTATTGCAATTATTCAAAATTTGAGAAAAAACCGCAAAAAATAGAAAATTACCCAGACAAAAATCTTGCATCCCGAAACTGTAGAAATAATTTTCAAATTGAGCGGCAAAAACGGGCTTTCCTTCACGACGCCCAATTCTGCCGTTTCAACAAAAAATATTGTTTCAATCCATCAAATATGAGAATTGAGGAATGAAAAACCTGAGTATATTAGAATAAATAATAAGCCGTCAGCAAAAAATTTTAAATATAAATTTTTTCGTTTTCGATGGTTCGATATTATTTGCATAGTTTTTGGGATATTCTCAAAAAAGACCCCTTTTCAACTGGTTTACTTGAACTGTTCATAACTTTTAAAATATTTGTTTGCGCAACATAATCATAACACAGGCCAACAAAAAAATTTTTTTGAAAACTTTATTTACTTTAATAGCTGGTTTTTATAGATTTTTGTGTGCTGAATCCAAATCTGGTCTTAGTTTTTATGTATCACCCATAGTTTTTGAGTAATGACTTTTTTATATAATTTAAAATCTGTACGGTATATGGTAAAGTTAGTGAAACACTATGTTAAATCATAATCATGGTTTTTATTTACAATATGTTACTTGAAATAATGTTTTCTTTGAAGTTTCTCGTGTAGATTTTCCTGCGATGAGTTGCTTCTTGAGCTTCACGGTGAAGTGACCAACAGTAGTCTCCCATCTTGTTGATGTTCCAGCGGTCCTGGTAACGTTTTTCCACCAATTTAATATCTTGGTGAAAACACTCACCCTGCTCCTCACTAACATCTCCCAAATTTTCCGGGAAGTAATCAAGATGACTGTTCAAGAAGTGGACTTTCAGGCTCATCAAACATCTTAGTTTCTCAAAATTCTTTAACATGTTAACTACAATGGTCACGGTAGTGTAGAGGTTAGCACATCCGCATTTCAAGCGGAAGACCGGGGTTCGATTCCCCGCCGGGTAATCGCACGTTAAAAGGTAAGGCCTCGTGAATCCATTGCTCGCACAAGTTTCGACTTCTGAGGGTTGACGTTCGTCAGCTGGTTAACGGAACAAAACAATTTTACAACAACAACAAAACAAAAATGTGATTTACACCCACGAACTCTGATTTATGAGCCCCGAGATCTACTATTTGATTTTATAACTACTCTCATTTTTTATCGAGTGAAAAATATCATTTCTTCGCCTAATTACAAATGTGTCGTGTATTCAGTTTATGAGTACATATTATTCTTATTTCTCTTTAGAAACAAAATATTTCGTAACGAAAACTTAATTAGAGAAGTTGGTTCGATGTTTGAGAATATATTTTGAAGCAAGAAATTCTCTGAACTCAATTTTCTTACTTGCGATTGAAAATAAATCTAACACTACTGTAAATTTATGAGTTTACTCATCTATGTTTGGCTGTAAGATAGTGAGTTCAGTATCTATACTCTGTTCATACAAACAACAGAGGGCTCTTAAACATCATCGTGCATAGGGCACGTGATCTCCCAGACAAGGCTGCTTGTACAGAGTCGCACTAAGGAAAGACCAATTATTTTTTAATAATATGCGGCTGGGTATAGGAAATTAGGTGTAGTGTGGGGACACAAATTAGAAGTTTCTTCAGCCGTATCAGTACCTACTTGACATTTTGAAAATTCTAAACTTTAAAATACTGTATATGTACACACCACAGGTGTTATAACGTAACTCACCACTCCGACCCTGTAACGATATACCTGAATGAATTCCGCCAACCAATGACAGGTAAATCTGATTGGCCAGAAGAAAGCTTGTTTATTTTACCCAATAGATTCAAATCACGCATTTATCATTGTTTGGGTTACTTCGTTTGTTTGATGGACAGAGTTCAGTCACAGAATAGGTAACAATCAGCAATGTCACTTCGTTTGGCGGGAAAAGTTCGCGTATATCCGTCGCGTTGATGAATCCGACATTTTGGGAATGCCGGATTTTTACATTCTGCTTTTGGCTTCATTTTTGTTAGGACAGTAACTCAAGGATGCCCCAAAATGAATTCGTTTATGTTATTTCCTCCTTGGAAGTAAACTTCCAAAGCAATTTTGAGAATCTCATTGTAGGAACAAATGTCATTGCAGGATTTGCATCATTGTTTGAACAATTCAATTATAACCATCTATGTGAAAATTTCCCAATATCTCACCTTTTGAAGTTATATGGTAGAGTAAGATTATTTTATACATTAAAATATATAAATAGGAATTTCAAATCTTAAAGAAATATTGCCAAGGAAGATTAAAATAATAATTTGGATACACGAATTAATATTTTAAAATGAACAATTTGTATTTCTAGTATTTTCCTTATATAATAGCCACCAACTACCCTGGAAACCTAGAAGGATCTTTAGTGAGTCAACTACATGATATTGACAACATTTAAGGAGGGTAAAAAACGTTCTGTGAACATATTACTAATAAAGTATAACAAGATTGCACTAACAAAAGTAAGTTGATGTTTGGATAGAACTTACCTATGTATATCAAAAAAATATACATTTATGTTGAAAAAGAGTTCATTCTGAAATGCAAGGACAACGTCAATTCTTAT
>WOGR01005360.1:0-13531 GCA_015342045.1 Leptinotarsa lineolata | reverse complement strand
CCGAATGTGACTTCTGGTTTGCGTTCTTAGGTCTGTTTCAACTAGAAGCGCCGCTCCCCCCAAGGCTTGGCGCCCCCCGCGGCTTGGCGCCCCCTTGGCCTGTCTGCTCTATACATTACGTATCTTGGAATACGACATTTCGTTTCATTATTCAACCTTGTCTTCTGTGGTGCCATGATGTCTATTTCTAGGTGCAACAGCATTTCCAGGAGCTCGTTTTTTCTATCTGTTATACCGTTGATATTCCAAGATCCTTCATTCGAAACATCCGGAATTCTTGCTGGCATTACTGGTTGCCGGTTTTTTGCATGAGAGCATCTAGGACCGCTTGCGCGATCTTATGCTGCTCTGTCGTGAGGGTACCTAGAACATTGAAAATCTTATCAGTGTCACTTACCTTGACTGTTGGCGTCTTTGGTGTTTGTCTTGGTTGTTGGGGTTGTTAAGGCCGTTTGTTCTCCGCTTGCTGCGACCTATTTTCTCCCTGTTGATTTTGCTGCGATGATCTCGTCTTCGGGAACATCTTGCAGCCCCGATAGCTTGCAGGATGCCCCTCTAGACGGTTAGCACACCCTGCTGGCGTCTCTAGAGTCTTCTTGCAGTCGCTGGTGATGTGGTTCTCTCCTCATTTGACGCATCGGGCTGTCGCGTGACAGCACCGTTGGGCGTGTCCGAAGTATTGGCAGAGGTGTCACTTCGCAATTGTTTGTCGGTTCACTCTTTGTGGTTCTACCCGTATTATCAGGCTCACGCATGTCCTGACGTTGAATATTTTATCCTGGTCCTTTGGGACCTTGACCAGGAATAGCGGGAGCGACTTTTCAGTTTTTCTGGAGGTCATGCTATGGCACTCTAGGACGAAGAAGCCTTGTTTGGTCAAGTCATCTGCTACATCTTTCTCTTCGACGTTATCTGGTATCCCCCTAACTACAGCGTGTAGTGGGATTTTTTTCCTTAGGCTGTATGTATGGAAGTCTAGACGGGCTTCTTCCAGGAATTTTGTGCATCTGACCCAGCTGTCTTCATTTTCATAATGGATGACTATGCCTTCACCATTTAATCTGGCTCTGCTGAAGTTTATCCGACGTCTCTCCAGCTCTTTAGATACCGCTGTCCACCGTGTCTTGTCATGCATGACGACAGGCGGTGGTTTCGAGTGGTCCATTGTGGGTTGAGATGGTGTCTCTTTGTCTGGTTCTTGGCTTGGCCGGACTGTTGGCCATACTGGTATTTCGGGTAGTGCTTTTTTCATTGGCACTACTGCTGTCTCTTTAGTTTGATTGTGGTCTTGATTTGGAACCTCCTCTATTTCCATTTCCTTAACTCGAAGGGTATCGATCGCGATTATTTTTGCGGATCTTTTCCTTGCTAATTGCGTTTTCTTGGTTTCTGTCATCTCGAAACCGTCGTTTGTTTCGCTGTCCGTGACAGCTTCGTTTTCTCTGGGTCTCTTTGTATTATTTTTTGAGAGTGCCGGTACACTCTCATTTGTCTAGCCGACGTTTTTATTAGTTTCGGCCTGGTTTTCAACTGCGGCTTTGGTTGTCACTGCGGTATTGGTGACAGGGGTTTTTTATTCTTGTTTGTTTGGCTCTTTGGCGACAGGAGTTTTTCTCGTTATTTTTTGCTCTTTCGATATTCAGCGCAGCTTCCATGTCGCTCATTTTCTTCGTGAACTCTGCTATTTGCTCCACGAGCTTGTCTATGATTTGCCTGAGTTTGGTTTCCTCCCTTAGGTGCTGTACTTCTGTCTTCTCCAGCTCCATAGCGAAAGAAGACAGTTTGGCTGAAAATAATATTATATTGTCCTGAAATTTGAAAATAATTAATAACAAATTCTGTAGTGCTTTCGCACTGGGTAGTTCTAAAAAGAACTAATGACTACTAGTGCTTTGTATCAGAACGCCACACTGTATATAATACTTTGAATCGCACAGGTAATATCCTTCACTTGACTCTTACTAGGTGATGTTCACTCTCCAAAGTCTAGATCTCGAATCGCCAGTCCTCTCATATTTCACTTCAATATTTATTCAAAAATAACTCCACTTCAGATTACACTTCATTTCAAGCTTACACATGTTGGACTGCACTCCAACCACGACATCCACGTGCCATCTTTTCAGGAGCAATAGTTAAAAATGTGGCAAACGACTGAGGAGTACAGTACAAACGCCTCAGTACTTAGTAATGATATACCATTCGGAATTCTACATAATAATCAGATTGAAATAAAGTCTGCAAAATAACTAAAGATTTCAATAATAGCCATACAATCGTTGAAGAGAAAGTGGCAAATATGTTATCAAGGTAATGAACTGAAAACTAGTGATCAATCCAATATTTCTCAGACCTGTAAATGAACCTGAAGTTGTATCTATAATTGATAGATTTAAAGAATGATTCTTTTCCAGAATTCGACAATAGAACAACAGAAACTCTGAAGTTATTGTTGAAGTTATGTTTTCGATTTTTACCATTTAAGCGTATTTCTTTATCGATAACGTAAGTATTTTACTGTGGTTAGTATCTGAGGTTTTTCCGACAATAAGCAGTTCTAAGAGACGTTGTTTAAACAATTCAAATAATTTTTGCTATATATGCGGAGAATATGTGTTGAAAAAATGTAGAAAAGTTATATCAGAGTTAGTGAAAAATACTTGTTTTGAGTATTTTGGGATGATCGTGGATAAACATGAGGAGTCTTGGGATCCTGATTGTATTTGTAATTCGTGTGTGGAATATTCAAGACTACGGAAAAGTGGTGAAAGAAGTGCTTTTAAATTTGAAACACCAACTATTTGGCGGGAATCAAAAAATCATACCGATGACTGTTACTTTTGTAGTGTGAACCTAAACGGTTTAAACACTAAAAATCGAGCTAAATGGCAGTATCTAAGTACTGGTTGTGTTCAGCTGTATTGTAAACTAGTGTCCATACTAGATCCACACACCTAATTTCGAATCTGAGTAGAATATTTGATAAAGCGCTAAAAGCAAGATTTATGAGTATTTTCAGATGAGCTTAACATAGAACATTAACCAAGATGCAGGATGCAGGTCAGATTTCGAAAAAAGATAACAAATGATGCATTAGCTATACTTACTGTAATCTGTAACAGTTCAGATTCGAGTTGGGCATGGGCTAGAGTGTTCATATATACGACAGAAACTTTCAATACCATAAGTCATTAAGCCTTTTGTTGAAATTGGATATTGAAATTTGCGGACCAGCACTGTCACTTTTCCATAGCTACTTATGTGAGAGAAACCAAATAGTGAGAATTGGCAGTGTGCAGACTGGTCGAAATTTCATTTTCAGTATCCCACAAGAAACGATCCTGGGACCTAATCCGTTCTTGATATATTTGAACGATCAACTGATTGGCTCATATGTTGATGAAACAGTGCTTTGTTTTATGGATGACACTATCCCCAATATTTGATGTAGTATCTAAAGATTCATTTGATAAGGTTGATATGTTATCCATCTGAATAGATTCATAATTACAAAATTGAATTCAAATAGGTATAGTAAGTTATCCTTGAAAATAGACACATGTCATTGAAAAATTTTTTTGATGGCCTGTGTAGACAACATACTTTTATATCTCAAAAAATTATGCAGCGTTTTTGATGAAAGCATCCGGTATAGCACCACCACAACATTCTTATCTCCCTCTTGAATCACTCCATCCATTCGCAAAAAATATACAAAAATCTGTTCTTCAGAGAGACAGAATGACAAACAGGCGTGGTGGAAAAGAATAATATTCAGTGATAAAGGAATTCATTGCACGTGTTTCAATTGAATAATAAAAAGATTGTGATCTTTAATATCGTCCTGTATATATTTATAGTCCAGCCTAAAATCGACCCGACAAGTGGATTACCATGAGGAGATTGTTCTGTGCCCAAGTAGATAAAAAACGGCAGACTCAAAGAACCTTGGAATTGAGTAGCACTCCGATACATGTTCGGTTTGATTAAGGGTTGAAACAGCTTTTGAACCCCAGTTGGGTTATTACGCGTAGTTAACACCTCCTAGTGTGATATAATCGATAACATTCTATTTCTCTCTCAGCTAAGCACTTAACTTTCGTTTACGATAACTGCATGAAATGAGTTTTTTATTCGAGGGTTAACGTAAAAAGGTCACTTCACTCGATAGCTCATAATTTCTAGATGGAAAAAAACTCCTTCTATTATAATCAAGCCAGATTCATTGAACATGGTGATTTTTTCCACACACAATTCAGTGTAAGTCAAAATTGAACTCCAAAGGAGAGAGAGCACATATGTACCGCCTTCTGGAGATTCTATTGTGAAATCAATGTGGAAACTCACTTTGGATGTTTCAAACTAGTGAGATTGCTTGTGATATTTTGATCTTCAGCCAGGTGAACGGCTCTTTTTTGTATAAAATCCTCGAAAGATGTTCTTGGGGGGCGAAGCTCGAGGGTGGTCACAGAAATACCCGGTCCAACAATGAAAACATAAAAATTTTGAAAAAATTCATTAATCATTCAAACTTATCTCCTTTTAGATCTATAAACTTCTCCCAGCGACGTTTAACAATTTCGATACCGTTCATTGTGATGATGGATTCGTGAGCTGGCGCACTGTCTTGATGAAAAAACACTTTTTTGTACAACAGTCATTAATAGTGATATTTTTAATGGTTGTCAAGAGTTTCAACAGATGATGTTTACGGAGTAGCGTTTAGCACTAATGTTGAAAGTATTTTTAACATGATTTTGTTTGACCAAATAGCAATAAACAAAACATAATTATTCAATTTTCACGGAAATTTCATTATGAACAATTGAATTCTATTACGAATGTATTATATACATTAATTACATTATTATTTATGAACGATGATATGAAAAGTACAATTAGATCAACTGCTGATATTAATACCTTGCGATGTTGAAGAGCCTGAGTTGATAATTTCATGGGCATTAACATTTAATTTTTGAAGTGAAGAGGACTATGCTGTGACTCTGGAGCTAGCTGCTGAGATTATTCTCTCAACAGTAGCCTTCTTATAAGAAATACATTGATCGCTGTAAGCCTCAGCTACTGTTGTAGACTTCCCTTATCCGTGCTTCTTAATATCCGTTATATTTGCTCCTGATTCTGCTAGCAGAGAAGCAGAAGACCTTCTGAAACGGTGACCTTTATATTGATAAGATGAATGAAAGCACTTTTTTGTCTTATTTCCACTACGTTCATTTATTCTTACGACCGGTTTCGGGGTTTAGCCCATTATCAAGTAAAACTAACTTACCCGATAATGGGCTGAGCCCCGTTTTGTGAATTTTCTTCGTCATTGATTTGAGAGGATCAAAGGTGCTGGAGCGTGGCAAGCTTTTTATTCCAGTAACATGATGATTACGTTGAGCGAAGGTGTGACATCAAGAAAATGCATATTATGTAAATGTTTCGGTTGATTTCCGGGTTTGGCCGTGGTCTTCTTTGGTTATAATATCCAAACGTTTCGACTACAACTGCGGCAGTCATCTTCAGTGGCGTGGTCGAAGTACTCTTCTTGACGTGTCGAGTGAAACTGAATCTCTCATTTCTGCCGTGTCATTTATAGTGCTGAGTTTTTGAGCAATTTCAGTAGTGGCAGGTTCGCGCGTACTTCCCGCGCGATTTCATTGACTTGGCTTCAATGCTGTGTGGCAGATCTTTGGTAGATATGTTCTCTTTTCTTTTCTGTTGAAGTTCTTTTGGTGTTTGTGTATTTCTATGGCTTCTAAATACATTTTTGTCAAATAATGATTTGACTTAACTTGCCTCTCGGTATTTTCGAACAGAATATTATGTTCTCCTTTGGACAGTGCATGTTCAGCGACTGCAGACTTTTCAGTCTGTCCCAATCGGTAACTTAACAAATACAATACAACACAGCGTCTCATAACTTGAAACATAAGCTTCATAGATCAAATACTTTCTGATATAGTGATTTTTTCAAACAAACAGCGCCATCTCTAGGTCAGGCCAGGTACTTCTGGGACCACCCTCGTATATCATTACCAGCATTAGTATTGCACTAAATTAGCTATATGACTCCGATTAAACTGACTTCTGTCCTTCCTCGCATAGGTAACTCGAAGCCAATTTAATTGAATTGGCAACTGCAAATTGATAGTAAGCTGAGATGTCAAAGTTTCGTATATCAATTTGCGAACAAAGTTTCAAAGTCGATTCGACTAGACCCCGTAGTTCACAGGCCTTCCTGTTAATTTGAGTAATAGATAATTCTGAAAAAGATGTTGAATCAACTATATTCAACTTGATTCAAAATAGCCTGTAACGTTGAATTAGTACTGAACCGAAATGTTGTTATCCTGGAATTCAAAGGGAACAAGGTATATCGCAAACTTTATTAAATTCAGTCATCACGCAGCTTTTGTATATAATCAACTGTCAGAAAATATTCAGAAAAGTTTTCAGTTGTATCGAAGATGGTACGCTAATAAATGGCACATTTGCCAATCTGGTGAACAGCTCCCAACTAAATATTTATAACAATGAACATTTAATATCCCACACTTTTTTACAAAAAAATATTTTTTTTGTTGATAGATTTATTCTGATTTGAGACTCATTGAAAGTCATTAGTTAGGAATCACACGTTGAAAGGTAAGACCTCGTTAGTCCTCAGCTCGCACAAGTTTTTCAATTTCTGAGAGTTGTCATTCGTATGGGGGCGACAGCTGATTAACGGTAGAACAGATTTTAAACAGATCAAGCCATGGGACTGATCATTCAAATTGAACACAATCTTAAATTAGTTTCGAATTATTTATTTTTCAGTTTGTGTTGCTATTGAAGCATGTTTTTTTGTTTTTTAAACTATCATTCATTTTTCACTTTTTAGTATGGCTTACTATTTCAAGCTCATTTGTTTCAATATAAAATATATGCGCATGCACAGACAATGTGGTTGTCTCACTTGCTCTCACACAGAGACTGTTTGAGAAAATTATTCAATCTTGGCGATCTCGATCAGGATATTGAGATACATTTATGAAACGTGTACGTGTACGTGTACATCTGTCCATTTGAAATTAATCAAAATCGAGTCCAAAGGAGTCTGTTACAAACAAACATACAAGTGAAGCTGATATAAGTGACAAAGAAAGGTAAACACCCATTTATATAGAATATATTTCAATAATTTTTCACTCACATACTCAACAGACAATAGCAAATGAACGAGTGAGTTTTCAGAGAAATTGGATGACCGTGAAACCAGTGAAGTTCAGTAGTGTGTTCTAGATCCTCGATGTCTTATACACTCGTGGATACGTCTGGGCATTGTCCTGATAAGGTGGTCTATATCCTGTTGGGGTATCTCATTCCACCCTATTTCTTATTCATGTCTAAGTGCTGCGAAAATCTGTGGGGGTTGTACTTTCAGCAATCTGCGACTAAGAATATCCCACACATATTCGATTTGTGAAAGATCGGGCGGTCTAGGTGGCCATGATGACCGGTTAATGTCATGCTGATCTATGATGTCTAGAGTTACTCTAGCCACATGCGGTCTAGCGTTGCCTTGTTGAAATTGGGGATCTCGATGGTCTCAAGATATGGAAGGTCATGATGCACTATTTCGTGAATGTAACAAAGATCTGTTATGTTGCCTTTTATAAAGACTGAAGGTGTCCTGCAATGGCACCCCATACCATTTAACTAACAGTATGGTGAACGTGCCTCTCCACATTAAACTGGAGATTTCGTCTTTCATCACGACGCCTTCTTACTTTGGCTCGTCCATCATGCATACCCAAACAGAAGCGAGATTCATCGCTGAAGACTACGCAGTTCCACTGTTGATCCCAATTAATTCTGTCTCTGCACCAGTTGCGTCGATGCTCGAGAGTCAGTGGCAACACCCAATGGGGATGATAAGAAAAAAGTCCAAAATTTCTTATTCGCCAATATACTGTGCGCATTCCAACATCCCTTTCGTGTTCTTCAAACCATCGACTCGCAATTGCCCTAGATTTCTAAGAGCTAGAAATCTTAATTGGCGATCCTCATGCGCTGTTGATCCCCTGCGACGACCGGTGCCCCTAGCTCTGTGTTCTTGGCCTTCTTGGGTCCATCTTAGAATAGTTCGCAAAGATCGATTTGTTCTTCTTGAAATTTCTCTAACTGAAAGACCTGTCTCAGGTAAGCTAACAATTCGTCCTCTCTCAAAATCACTAAGTTCAGGAAAACGAAATAGTCTTCGTACTCGAGGCATAGTGTTAACAATAAGAAACACTTCACAACAAACTCTTCAACAGTTGAAGCACAAATAACAATAAAAATCAGAGAAATGGTAAATGCTCACACAAAAAAACAGTTAAAAACTAGTCAGAATAGCTTTCGATACGACTGAAATTTTACTGGCTTTTCACTGGCCTCAACATGAATACACATGCAAAACATTATTGAAATATTCTCAATATTAATAGGTGTCTACCTTTTTTGTCACTTAGTATATAAACCTGTTAAAAAGGGGGCTCCAATATTTTCATTGGAACAGAGGAAAGTAGCGATGATCATTTGAAATGTATGTTTATTTTTCTCCGAGTCAATTTTAATCAATACCAATTCGATTTCGTGAGTGGATGGATCTTCGTTATATCATCTCATATGTAGTTATGGTTGAAATTCAATGTTCATTAGTAGTCTCGGTAATGTAGAGGTGCTGCTTTTTGTACATATTCCTTCCACAATCTGAAGACTGAACAGAGCTAAGTCAATAGAAAATCTGCTAAAGTGTAATGAAAGGTAAACAGAAAAGTTCAACCAGCAATATGAAAGGCTGATGAGTCCAAATAGTCAGTAATCAACTTAAATTAACATTAAACGCTAATTTCATACAGGCACCGCTCTCAGATCGTTTGAGTACTTGAGTAATTTCAGAACAATTTTTGTCAGAAAATGCTGTCTTCAAAATGATGAATGATACAATATCATTCCGAGATCCTACTGGATCACACTCCCATTTAAGATTTTAAGTGTAACATCTATTTCGCGTAGGGGTTCAAACTATGAGAGTTCAAAATATTTCTCTAAATTGACTTTTTTTCCTCCAGTGACTCCTGTTTTTATATTTATCAAAGTTTTTTCAATGAATTCGATCAATTTTTTGTTATGTGGTCGTGTGGCAATTCAAAATTGATGACAAGTGCATGGATTGCAAGATCATTTTATTATTATATCCAAACATGATATAATAATGTCAGGACAGACAATTCCACTTTCTGCTTAGATAAGATTGTTGGGGGTCAAAATAGACACTAATATGTTGTAACGAATATTTCGTTGCATTCATATATTGATAATGCTATCTATAACACCAATAGTTCAATCTCCACGATTTCAGCCATCTTCAAAAATCTTTAATGACTTGAGCTGATGATAGGAAACGAGAAATTAATAGGCTAACCTCAAAAAAGCATATGATACAGAATTTCTTCTCAGAACAATTCTAGACGAAAATATCTTAAGGAATAGGTGATTTAGTACATTACAAATCTTTACGTCACTCTAAATTTCATCGATGACTGAATGAAGCCAGCATAAGACGAATTGAAAGTTAACCTCCAATCACATGCAGCGTAATTATCACAAATCAAGTAAATAAAAGGTTTGTATAACAGAATAGCAAAATCCAGGAGAGACAAAAGATATACTCAAACCAATCTCATCCAATAATAATAGATATTCAGAAAATGGAACAGAAGGTCGACGTACCAGGTATCAACCGTTCTAGCCAAGCACACACGAAGGAAAGAGCAAAGGCTTCCTATCGTTTCTCCTCGAAACACGAAACGATTCGGTTCCGTGTCAGACAGCGGCAGCAGTGACTATAGTACCGGTTTCGGAGTATAAACATGGTGTTATAGGTAACATTATGAATATATGAATGTAACGAAATATTCGTACTTGGCACAATCATGTTGCTGGAATTTCAAAGGCTGCTTCTCAAAAGCTTGGAACACTGTTCCGAACCAGAAAACTATATACAACTCAGCAACTTTTGATGCTTTATAAAGCTCAGATCAGACCTTCTATGGAATATTGTTCTCATGTATGGAGCCTCGTCCCTAAGCATACCCTGAAACTGCTGGATTCCATCCAGAAAAGAGCCATTCGCCTGACGCGGACATCACTTACAACCTTGATAGTCTGGAACATCGAAGAAAGGTTGGAGATGTGTCTCTCTTCTGTAAATACATTCACGGGAAGTGTTCAATTGACTTGGTACATTTGATTTCACCAAGAGCGGTACATATCAGAAATACGCGACGCACTGTGGCTACTTATCGTTTTGAGGTTCAACTCAGTACACTTCGAACTTCACTGTATAAGAACTCTTCCATTTGGGGAACTGCGTTTATCTAGAATAAACTTTCTAAGAATGTTTTTCCGAATGGATTCAATACCCAGCGATTCAAATCCAATGTGAATCGCTACTTTCGCACAGACACCGCTCTTAGAGCGCCTTGAGGATTTTTCTGTAATGCTTGTTATTTGTCCGTAAAATAAGTTTCTATTCAGTACCCCTTCAAGGAAGAAAATCATCAAGTCTTCAATTTTCACTGCATATCATTTGATCTAGGTTAGGAAAATGAGACCTTGTCAATCCTTAGCTCACGCATGCTCCTACTTCTGAAAGTTTTCGTTCGTGGGAGCTGGCGAACGAACAAATAAATTTCAACACACGTTCAACATTTTACATATAGCGTCATCGGAGCATGATTTCTCAGTCACAGACTTCCCTAATCAACTGGTAAATTCTGATAATGATGAGGATGATTATTTTTCTAATTGTTTTTTCTCCGGATAAACAAATGTACATGGCAAATAAATAGCTGCTGGATAAGAAAGAAGCAAGATTAAATACCATTCTTCTCTTCCAACAGAGCTCACATAAATATGAATACATAAATAAAATATCCATTTTCTGTATTGTTCGAATTTGGTCCAGAATAATGTTTTTTTTTGACAGTGCGAATGAATATTATCATCATCTACCATTTCTCCAGTCATATCCGTTAAAGGAGATTACCTCGCTTTTTCAATTTCTGTTACTTTGTTTGCCTTTAGATTGAAGTTCCGTGATATCTCTGCGGCCAAACTTTTCCCTCTGCTTATATTCCTAAAAACTCAATTTTTTTGGTTTCATCAATAACGGTTTCGTTGTTTGAAACCCCTTCGAAAATGAATCAAAGAAAAATAAATCAAATAAGAAAAAAAAAGATGAATGAGCTGATGAAATAGAAAAATAGTATTATAACTCAGACGTGAACAGTATGAAATGACTTTTCCGTTGCTTTTCAACTCCATGAAATTTAATTTCGAGCTACTCAAAACTGTGGCATGTACGCACGTAGATCCTACGCGAATGATACGAATCCTTTTCATTTCTATAATTCTCTGAAGGTTTTATCGGAATCATCCATATAGAAAACGGTCCACATACAGATGAAGTTACATTGGCAAAGAAGTTTTATATATAAAAAAATGTTTTTTGGTTTATTATCGAATATATCGGTACAGTATTTCTGTCTGCTACAATTTGAGGGTGGAGAGACATTCGAAGAGTTACACATATAAAACATTTTTATACAGTATTTCTTTACTGAGAGAACCATCATCCATCAGATGATGGCACTCAATCGACATTTCATACATAACAGAAGTCAAAGCCTCCTGAGTGTTGAAAAAAAATTGACGATGGATAATTTGACACATTCAAGTTCTGAAACCGCTCTGAAAACTTCTAGTTAGGATCTTATGAAAGAAAACTTTTTGCAAAATTGCCAAAATAAATAATTCCCGCTCAATAGAAATAAGCGAAGCTTTCACCGATGATTCGTTACAAAGTCAAGCTTTTACCAAATGAGAAATACCTTTTTGTCTCTCCGTAATCTTCAAGTAATCAGAATACACATTAGTTCAGAATATTCTATCAGACAGTATTGTCTTCATCAGCTAGACCTCATCTATTGGTACTAGGGCGGGTCATGAATGCTACTTTTGAGTACGACTTCCTTTCATATTCTGTGGATAACATGCAATAGACAGTTGCAAGGATCGTAGTTGATCTATGATGAGCGGTATTCAAGTTTCCTGTTTATCTAATAGATTTTTGTCGAAAAGAGAATTGTGATCAGAGATTGTTTTTCAATCACTGCACTATTGGATTCACAGTGCCTTCAAATATTCAAATTTTTCTAAAACTGTTAATTAATAACAAAGAAAAAGTTGAAAGTCGGAAACTCACCGAAGTGACAGTCACAAAAGAACACACTGTATCAACAGATAAATATGAATTCGTTTGATGATTCGTAACATCAACCAGCACTCTACGAACAAAATATTTAGAAAGAGCATAATTAAATATTTAATAATGTAATCAAATAACATTCGAGTTAAAACTGAATTGACTTTATAATTGAACTGAATAATTCAACAAACTCACACAACACTAGAAAATGTTAACGAATATCAGTCTAACATTCATGTCAACTACAGCTGTTCATCGCAGAGCTCTATATGTTAATTGTATTAAATCAATTCAGAACAATTCACCAAAACAGTAATCATAGTTTAATTAAATTCCAAAGGGCGTTACACAACTAAAATTTGAGAAAAAAGTATTTATTCATTGTGAAATGAAATGAAATTGAAATTGTTACAACAACCAAACGAAAAATAAAAGCAAACATGCTGTAGAATAAATTACTGTCGAATTTAGGTGATGATATAGACATATTTCGTGATGAACCTTTCCAAAAGTATTCCAAATGAGTTCCTAAACTTAGTTTCTGTACTAATGGGCTTGTTTCATGCTATGGAAAATGATACTGGTTTGCTCACAGAGCAAACCAGTAGATAGGGTTATATTATATTTATCAAGCCTAATCGGTCCCAAAATCTCTATATTTTCAGAAAAAAGAACAATTCGAAAAGGAAGAATTTCAATTGGCCGCGTGTTTGTTGACCAATAAAATTGATACTGTATAGAGCGGAGTTGCCAAGTGTATTGGTTTTTAATATACAATCACAGATCTGATGATCCATTATGACAGACGGTATTTTTGTTATCATCGTCAACTCGGTGTGAATACAAGTGTTACAATTATCTAATTAATGAACGTTTTTTTCTGTAGAAGGTAGGTCTCGGCGGGTGCCTATTTTGCTGCATATTCCGTGTCGTTAGTTCACATTCCAAAAAATATTTTTTCAGGTTATTTTTGAATTGAATTTCATCATTACTACCACCAAAATTGTCGTAATGTTTTACACCTTCGATAAAAGACAAAGTCTAAAATGAATGTCATATAAATAAAAGGGACCTACTAAATATACCACCTACCGTTTCAATTTTTCATTCTTCGTTTCGATACCACAGTATTGCAAATTTTTCAAGTAAAATTCATTGATCATTTCAAAATCGACTCTTGGTAAGTTGTCGGGGTCAGCTTTAACCAAACTAGGCTCAACATTC
>WOGR01005359.1:0-13879 GCA_015342045.1 Leptinotarsa lineolata | reverse complement strand
CACATGACGATCTTGCAATATCAGTTCGCGCACAGCATCAATGGTTTTCGGAACAACTGATTTTGGACGACCTTCACGAAATTCGTCTTGGAGTGAACTACGACCACGATTGAATTCGCCATACCATCAATAAACACTGGTCCTTGATAGAGCTTCATCGTCAAAAATTGAATTAAGTCAATCCATGCACTGTTGCTGAGTTAATCCACGTCGAAAGTTGTAAAAAATAGTCGCACGAAAATGTTCACGATTTAATTCCATTTTTGGGCCAAGATGAATCTTTTAAGTTACTGAAAACAACACAAATAGCACTCGTATGTCAAAATGTACATACGTATAACCTCAAAAATGTCCAACTTTACGATAGAGCTGTCAGTTGCCAGATTGCAATAGTAGGGTTGCCAAATCCCGAAACATAAAAGGCAACCTATCGTACTTTGAGTACGTTTGTGCCGATAACGACCGTAGATGTCGTGGAGTCCAAAAGTGAGGTGTTTTTTGAAAAATGAAGTAAAGTTCGAATGAATATTGAAGTGAAAGACTGGATGTTGACGAGATCGTCAGTTCGATAATATTGAAATATCAAATAATAAAATTTATCGTCAAGTTGTCCCATACACAATACAATATGACTATAGTATTAAATTAAATTTTAATAAATATTTGGGATACATGAATAAACTTGAGCCAATAATCAAATGAATCACAGCAAGAAATGATTAAAAAGAAAACTATTTAAATTTTTCAGTTTTCAAGATGCCTTCAAAAAATGCAGAGAAATGTAAAAATTATCGCAACCGGAAAAAGAAAGATGCAGTTCTAAAAATAAAAACTTCAAAAACATCCGCAGAAAGGTCTCGAATGTATAGGTGGCGAAAAAAACAACTTGCTCAAGGAAGTAAATTATCTGAGAATGAAGTTTTGTATACTCCATCAGCTTCGAATTCGCAAATGACGTTTGAACCATCGCCCCAGCTTATTACTACCGGTAAATATAATTCTCTTATCTCAGTAGGATAACGCGAAGGATAAAATTTTAATCTTGTTACGCCAAAGAAGTATGACTTCTAACGTGCGTACATAAGTGCACACATCTATTTTTTTCCTGTACACAGTAATTCACAATTTCCATTTGTGGAATTGTTCCATTTAGTTGTTTTGTGTAAATTTTTGAGTGTACCTCCCTCGTTTTTTTCCAGATAATGCGGGGAAGGAGACACTTGGTCCCATTTTCTATTCGAAGTCTCTGACTAGAATTTACAACTTGCAACTTCACAGGAAAGCCCACAACGGGAGAAAACCGTATGAGTGTCAGGTCTGTTTGAAATCTTTTTCCGACTCTTCTACTCTGGTGGCACACACAAGAATCCATACTGGAGAGAAACCGTTTCAGTGTAAATTCTGTCCGAAAGCTTTCTCTCAGCATAGCAACGCGTCGACCCACGAGAGAATCCATAAGGCGGAGAAACCCTATAAGTGTGACGTGTGCTCGAAAGCATTCACCCATCAAGGCAGCTTGAGGAATCACTCCAAGATTCATTCGGATGAGAAACCTTTTCAGTGCGAACTCTGTCCGAAAGCTTTCAAGTGGAGCAACTCTTATAAATTGCACCTGCGAGTTCATACTGGGGAGAAACCCTTTACATGCGGGGTCTGTTCCAAGTCTTTTGCTTCTGCATCCTACTTTAAAACGCACGAGGAAATTCACAGATGGGAATAATCCCCTCTCATTGTAGTGTTCATTTATCCAAGTATTTTTCTCAAACTGAAAAATTCGCAAGTGAAGAAATGTCTCAGTCGTCGTGTGTTATTCGGACATGAAGAAGTCTTTTTTCAGTATTCATAAAGAACGCGTGACATTTCCAGGGAGCAACTGTCAATCCATTTTTTTGCTGCTGTAACATCGTAGCATATACAATTGTCTATAACAGTATACTAGGCAGTCTGTTCTCAATATTTGTCTTTAAAATTGTGCACGGTGGTAGATAAAACTGTGGATTTTGAAGACTTGAATGTTAATTTACAATAAAGTTTAATACTTTCAAGTCATTAGTAGTTTTTTCTGCTTAAACGATCTTTTGAAAGTGTGGCCGACTTTGTTTCTGTCTCATATATATTCATGTTTCAAGTGGAATTCTTCATTTCATTTCTGTTTTTCGATGAGCGGAAAAATATCTCGGAATGATACTTTGTGCTTCATACGATTACTGAAAAGTTCGGTAACGGAATAAGTACATTCTTTACCCATATATTGATATTTTTTCTTGTCTTTAATCGAATTTCAATTCGTTTCGCTCACCGAGTTCATGAGTCAACTCTTCCCGTTCTTTTTCAGATGATGGAACAAGATCGTATCATGCGAGATACAAACGTTTTAGTTGCAATTACTGTTCAGTCTTTCCTTCAACTCAAGGACGTCCGACGTCACGAGAGAATCCATACTGGAGAGAAACCGTTTCAGTGCCACGTCGGCCTGAAATCTTTTTCCGATCGGTCTGTCTTGATTGTACATTCCAGGATTCACACAGGAGAGAGACCTTATAAATGCAAAGTCTGTCCCAAGTCTCTTTCCCGTAGTTCTGACTTGACAATACATTCCAGAAGTCATACAGGGGAAAAACCTTATAAATGTGAAATCTGTTCAAAATCTTTCTCCACCAGCTGGAACTTGAAATTGCATTGCCTATCAGAAAAATGGTTTTAGTGTGAATTGTGTTCTAAAAATTTCAAAGGGCTTGTTAGCCTTCAGAGGCATGAGAGAATATATACGGGGGAGAAACCGTACGAGTGCCAAGTTTGTTTGAAATATTTCACTCAAAAGTCGGGCCTGGTGATGCACTCTAGAATCCATACAGGAGAAAAGCCTTTTCAGTGTAAAATCTAAGAAATCTTACATTAGTAGAAGTTCGTTGCTGAAGCATGAGAGAACTCATGATGGAACATGAGAGAGTCCTTGAAAGAAACTGGCTAGTTCTGTTCAAGTTGATTTTCAGTACTGAAGTTCTGCTTCATTCAAAAACTCTTGATAGCCCTCAATTAATATTTTTTGTGATATAAAAAAGAAGCTACAATAAGTTGCTAATGCCGATACAATGTGCGGTAACTTGAGTACTCGCATTCAAAGACAAGGGGTTTTATAAAAAAATTGTTTTTTTCATAAATCAGCGAACACACGTAGTTTATGGTCGTTTACCTCAGTTCCTGGGTCAGTTGAATTTTGTACGGGTGCAAGCCCAAGTCACGACGCTGTGAGAAACACGAGATCGACTGCCTCGGATTCTCCTGCACACTCTCACAGACAGCGGCGATGTTTTCGGTGTTTTGTCGACGTACGAGTGTTGGTCGAAACCCTTCATGAAAAAATGAAAAATGTAGGCTCATACAAGTTATATATGTTAATTTTCATTGAATAATATCAACCTGACTTTATCCAAATAGACATCAAACAATTTTTATGTATAATTCATATTTGTAGCGTAGTGTTACTTTTATTTATTTTTATTTAACTCGCAAATTAGAAGCCTCAAAAATATTTGTACTTGGTTTTAATTGTATCATTTGTATTTATAGCTGTTTTACTCAGTTTGGGTCTGTTATTGTGATTACAGATTTCTTAAAATATTTTTTTCTATTTCTATATAATCAAGTTTACACACTACGATAATATCTACCGCCCACTTCAAATCAATTACATGCTATGTGACTTCAACTTGTACAATTGCATTAGTTTCTTTTCCAAGTTTTTCATCGACTTTCATCGAAGATATCAAGAGAAATCCATCAACTCACTTTTGTTCACAAAATTGAGACACTGTATGCAAGATCTGAAGTTTTTCCAACTCTTTAGATATCAATGGAGTGAGAAGCTAAAAAAGTTTTCCCAAATATTACAGGTGTTCCATTCTTCACCCATTTAATAGAATCTCAATTCGTTTTACTGGTGAACTTCTCAAGTCTAGCCTCGTTATTCTTTTTCAGATGATGGAACAAGGCGATATCAAGAAGGGGATGAAATATTTCGTTGCAATTACTGCCCGAAGTCTTTCATTAAGATTAAAACGTTACAACGGCACGAGAAAATTCATACGAGCGAGAAATCTTTTCAGTGCCAAATTTGTTTGAAATCTTTTTTCGACCTTTATGCCTTGATGGTACACTCTAGGATACACACCGGAGAGAAACCATATAAATGCGAAGTCTGTCCAAAGGCTTTCTCACGTAGTTTTGACTTATCAGTTCATTCACGAATTCACACAGGAGAAAAACCTCATAAATGTGAAGTCTGTTCGAGATCATTTTCAACCAGGTCCACTTGGATAATACATTGCAGAATTCACACGGGCGAAAAACCGCACAAATGTGGAGTCTGTTCGAAATCTTTCACCTCCTCCACTGGGTTACTTACTCATGCCAGACTCCACGCTGAAGAAAAGCCGTTTCAGTGCGAATTCTGTTCAAAATCTTTTAAAGTTCTCAAGGGCCTTCGAAACCATGAGAGAGTGCATACAGGGGAAAAACCGTATACATGTGAAGTCTGTTCAAAATCATTTTCTACCAGGTCTGCTTTGGTAGTGCATTTCAGACTTCATACAGGTGAAAAACCGCATAAATGCCAAATCTGTTCGGAAAGTTTCTCACACAATACGAGTTTACTGGTGCACTCTAGAATGCATACAGGGGAAAAACCCTTTCAATGTAAAATCTGTTCGAAATCGTTCGTTGTTCGGACCAGATTGATCAGGCACGAGAAAATCCATAATCGCACATAAGAAAATCGGGAAGAAGAAAAAAATTGTTATTGCCATCGATTTAATTTTCGAAGTTATGTTTATTTTGCCACATTCAGAAATGGGCCCAGAAATCTCTTAGAAAGTTTCACTGTTCATTTGTATTTCCAGTGTCACACTTGCATCCAATCAACAAGTATATGCTATCAGAACACGTTGTGGATTTTTTTCAGTTTGCCATCAAATAAATCTCATTTCAATGGAATCTGCTCATCATAAGTAACTTCTATGTTTCATGGATGTTCATTATTTCAGAGATTCGTTTTACGTCGAACAGTTGAAAAGTTTATTTGCTTAAAGTAACATAATAGCATTTGAAAGCATCAGTAATAAAGATTGATTAGATTGGTCATATGAATCATTGATTTCATAAAACCATAAATCTGAACCTGTCATTTTTTTGGATTCTCATCAATTATTAGCCAGTTAAATTGCGTAACTCTCTTATGTGTTGCTTATTGACCTTCTCTATACACACCCAAGGTGACATAGACCAATGTCTATGCTGACTTGCTGACTCGACATCCGGCGATACGCAGTTCTTACAAGACGACACAAAAACTCTTCATTTTCTTTGTTACATTTCTAATGTCATCACCTATTTTTCTATAAATACCGTCCTGCGTTGTATCAACATTACCTTATACTGTGCATTCTGTAACTCAAGAGATCATAGTACTATTTCCCTTTTTCAAAATGAATAATTATTTGATAAAGTTATATTTTCAAAGTGAGATGTAACAACTTTATATCAATACTATCCATGATAAAAATTACACAGTTTTCACAAACCCTAACACAGTAACTTCCTCGGTAGACATGAACATTACAACTGGGCTACAGTTACTATATACAACAATAAATTCTGTACCCAAATTAAGTGGTTATTAGTGGAAGTGATCAAAGTTATAATTTGTGAACCAATTACACTGTTAGTTCTTGGACATCAGGTGAATTTTGAATATGAATAAACTTCTTGGTATTATGGAAAAGGGTTTAACAATGGTGAGTGTTCCACCTCCTGTTGGTCGTTTAGTAGGGTACCCGAACGTTTACCCTTATTTCCAGCAGGTTCAATTCTGTCTCTTAGTTTCTAAATGGTGTTAAAATCGTGATCGTTCTCTAAAATGTGACACCCATAGGTGGAATTGGTCTTCTTCAGTTCAAAACTTCATATTCTGAGATTCTCGTTTTAAAATTTCTTGAGCTACATACACTTTTGAGCACCAAGTTCAGGTGAAAAGCACCTTACTCCTTGCCTCTCATGTGAACAACTAATCTTCCATTTGAAAGAATTTCTTACTTTTGTAACGAATCAGCTCGAAGTCGATGCGTTTTCCATCTCTCTGACACTCATACTTAATGAAACATCTCTGTAACATACGTACCCCGCTGCCGTCCATGAATGATGAACCGCCAATTCATATTTGCATTGCCCATACTTAACTTACAAATAATTTTCCTTCGCCACAGGCCCTGCTGTGAGAAGATGAGTAATTTGAATTTCCCGCCGAAAGTGGGCTGCGCGTGGCAGCTTCTGATTGGTTGCCGGGGTGATGTCAAAAGTAGAGGAGTGGGGATGGTCTATACTGGGGCCACTCCATTTCTACGATTCACAAGAATAATGGATCTATTGATTGTCTTGTTTGATATTAAACATTACTGATGGTGGGGATACCAGACATTCTTGCTGTGTGTAACAGTAGATGTCTGACCTAGAACTAGATGATCTCTGCTTGGTCTTTGGTGATGTAAACCTCATTAGGCATCTTTTATTATCCTCACTCATTTGATGATTTCCTATCTTCAATAGAGCCTCATTTTGGATCATTCATGAACTACTCAAGTTTACTCTCATCATTCTTTTTCAGATGATGGAACAAGACTACATCTCGAAGGCAATACACAGTTTCATTGCAATTACTGCCCGAAGTCTTTCGTTGAGATAAAAACGTTCCGACGACATATAAAAAACCATACGAGCGCGAAACAATTTCAGTGTCGAGTCTGTTTAAAATCTTTTCTCGACTCATATGAATTAAAGAGACACTCCAGGATACACACCGGAGAAAAACCATATGAATGCAATATTTGTTCGAAGTCTTTTACCCGTAAACATCATTTGACAATTCATTTACGATGTCATACAGAAGAAAAACCATATAATTGTGAAACATGTTCAAAATCATTCCGTACCAGGAATGGTTTGAAATCGCATTGCAGAACACATACAGGAGAAAAACCGCATAAATGCCAATTTTGTTTAAAATCATTCTCCTACTCTTCTAGTTTGAATTTACACTACAAAATCCACACAAAAGAAAAACCGTTTCAATGTGAGTGGTGTTCCAAATCTTTCTCTGGGCATGGTGGCCTTCGCGTACACCAGAGAGTTCATACGGGAGAAAAACCGTATAAATGCCAAGTTTGTTCTAAATGTTTTTCTAAAAATACGAGTTTGGTGATTCACTCCAGAATTCATACAGGAGAAAAGCCTTTCCAGTGTGACGTCTGCTCGAAATCGTTCATTTGTAAAACCTATTTGGATGATCACCAGCGAATCCATACAGGAGAAAAACCTTTTCACTGTAAACTCTGCTCGAAATCGTTCATTGCCAGAACCACTTTGTGCAGGCACAAGAAAGTCCATAATCGGACATAATTCCAGAAAAGAGTATGTATGTATTTATGTATAATTGAATTATGTAAACCATATGTTGATTTTTTATGAATAAATATTGACAAATTGAAGATTGTGATTTTAATGTTTGACAACGTGTAACTTCAAATCAATAATATATATATATATATATGATGGAATCGGCCGATACTTGATGAAAATCCATAGTGTATTCGAGAAATACTTTCGTGTGAGATTTTCACCGAACAGTTTACGAAACCGCAACACGTGTTTCGCTATACAATACCTGCTGAAGCGATAAAGGAAAGAAATATTGAATGTAAGTTTCGTCTACATATTGTCACATCCGGGTGACCCACTAAAAACCAAAATGTGCCAGACATGCTTGCTATGTGTAACAGTCTGATCTAGAACTCTGCTTGGTTTCTGGTGATATAAACCTCATTAGTCATCATTTATTAGTTTCATTCATTTGATGATTTCCTATCTTCAATAGCGTCCTCATTTTACTTCATTCATGAACTTCTCAAGTTTACTGTCATCATTCTTTTTCAGATGATGGAATGAGGCGACATCTCGAAGGCAATACACAGTTTCATTGCAATTACTGCCCGAAGTCTTTCGTTGAGATAAAAATCTTTCGACGACATGTAAAAAACCATACGAGCGAGAAACGATTTCAGTGTCGAGTCTGTTTGAAATCTTTTCTCGACTCGTATGCATTAAAGAGACACTCCAGGATACACACCGGAGAAAGACCGTACGAATGTAATATTTGTTCGAAGTCTTTTACCCGTAACCAACATTTGACAATTCATTTACGATGTCATACAGAAGAAAAACCATTTAAATGTGAAACATGCTCAAAGTCATTTTGTACCAAGAATGGTTTGATATCGCATTACAGAACACATACAGGAGAAAAACCGCATAAATGCGAATTCTGTTCAAAATGTTTTTCCTACGCTTCTAGTTTGTATTTACACTCCAAAATCCACACAAAAGAAAAACCGTTTCAATGTGAGTTGTGTTCCAAATCATTCTCTGGGCATGGTGGCCTTCGCGTACACCAGAGAGTTCATACGGGAGAAAAACCGTATAAATGCCAAGTTTGTTCGAAATATTTTTCACGAAATGAAAGTTTGGTGGTGCACTCTAGAATTCATACAGGAGAAAAACCTTTTCAGTGTACAGTTTGCTCGAAATCGTTCTTTGCTAAAACCTATTTGATTAGTCACCAGCGAATCCACACAGGAGAAAAGCCTTTTCAGTGTAAACTTTGCTCGAAATCGTTTGTTTCTAGAAGCACGTTAAACAGGCACAAGAGAAAACATGATCGGACAATTCCAGAACTGAGGAAATAGTTTCTAATTCTGTTACATCTTAATCACTGTTTTAAGTGGTATCCAGCTTTATATACATCATTTGTATAATAACGTCAGTTTTTTTGAATTATGTACTGGAATATGTTATAAACCATATTTAATTTAGTTTTCAAACAAAAATTTTTTACAATTGACATTGAATATTGTGATGTTATTACGAAATAAATTAATTACTTGGACTTGATATATCTAGCCGTAGCTGTATTGAAAACTGCGTGAAAATACTCAAACCACTTCCACAATATAGTGTTATGCCCATGGCAAACAATCTAATGAACCGCCACTGACACCAACAACATACCTTGCGGCACGATGAGCGCGAAAGTGAAAGAAAGCCTGATGGAATGTCGTATAAGCTCGAAAACAAGAGCGTGCCAATATATTGGAAATGAGTCAGTTTGAATTATAGCGTGGAACTCAAAATGGGCAGTATGTGTGACAATTACAAAGTGCGATTGAAGAATAGGGTTGAGTTGTGATTTATGGTATTCTGTTTCTGTTCAAAATCTGTTTTTCCGTTAGAGTTTCTATCAGTTCATATAATTCATTCATGAGAAAATCATTTTACAAACTGTAAGTATGTCACCAAATGAGGGTTTCGTTGCATTCCAGACACCTCATAATCTTTTTTTGGATATCTTCCATGTACAGACAGCTATCAGTTATACACTATGAAGAGTGGAAATCTCAAACTGTATTAGAAGTTATGGGTTCAATCACCATGGCTGATTCAGTTGCTATGTCTTCTAATAAGTTAACTCTAGTCAGAATCAAAATTCTTTGTTTTGGATACCATTTCCAGTGTATTTAGTTTTAGGGTTTTTATTACATTCCTTAAGATTGGTTGAAAAAAGTTTTGTACCCAAAGCACAATCGAGCCATGTAATAAGTCCAGTGATCGAAGTGAAGTTATATTGCTTCCCTGTCACTATATTTCAGTTGAACAATCCCCGTCGTATTATGTGTATCCGCAAATGTCTGGCCTGAACTAAAGGATGTCTGCTTGGTTTTCACTGATGGAAATTATATTGGTCAGCAATTAATGTCCTTACTCAATTGACGAGTTCTTATCTTTGATGGATTCTCAATATATTTCACTCGTAAACATCACGATTTACTCGCATCATTCTTTTTCAGATGGTGAAACAGGGCGACATCAAGCGAAGTCTGTCATTATGACAAAAACATTCCGAAGACACGTGAAGTGCAAAGTTTGTTTGAGGACAGGAGAAAAACCTTCCAAATGTGATACCTGTTCAGGCGAAAAGCCGTACAAATGCAAATTTTGTTCAAAATGTTTCATGTCCGCTTCTGGTTTACGTTCACACAACAAATTTCACACGAAAGATAATCTGCTTCATTGTGACATGTGCTTCAAATCTTTCTCCAGGCCCGATTGCCTTCGCAAACATCGAAGAGTGCATACTGGGGAAAAACCGTATAAATGCCAAGTTTGTTCAAAATGTTTTTCTCAAAACACGAGTTTAATTTTACACTCTAGAACTCATACAGGAGAAAAGCCTTTTCAGTGTGATGTTTGCTTGAAATCGTTTATTAGTAGAACCCCACTGAATAGGCACCAGCTAACGCATACAGGAGAAAAGCCTTTTCAATGTAAATTCTGCTCGAAATCGTTTATTGCTAGGCGCGCGTTGAAAAAGCACGAGAGAATCCATAATAACTGTGAAGCCGAGAAAACATAGTTTCTAATTCTCTTGCTTTTTTATTAGGGGCTTAGATGCTATCCAACCCACTTATCTAATATAGATACAAAAAACTCACGATTTTTCAAAATGATGTATTGAAAGTTATTTGGATGTTGATAAAAAAATTCTGTAGCATAATAAATGGTATGTAATTTTGTTTGAATAAATATTGACAAATTAAGATTGTGTTGTTGATATTCTGAAATAAATGAATTACTCATTATGAGAAATGAAGTTTTCAATGTTTTTTTAGTGCTTTTATATGTAATTAACAGTACTGCATTTATGGGGTCTTTAAGGACATTCTCAGATGCTATGGTAATAGTTAAAGTACTAGTGTTACGCCTATGGCTACTCATGCCCAATAGCAAGTTTTTAAATATCAGATTTGTTTGTTTTTCAGAGGGAAGAATTTATTTCAAAGGATATCAATATGATCTGTTTTTGTTAATTATCAGTTTATTTTTGAAGCACCAGTTCTCGAGCTCGGTGAGAATTTCATAGACTTTAACAAATGTTTTTCGTGTCGGTAGTAAATATTTTGAGTGTATTTTTCTCGTTCTTTTGCAGATGAAGTAATTCACGGTTTGGAAAACAACAAGAAAGTCCATATTGAGAAGAGACCTCATGAGTGCCAAGTTTGTTTGAAGTCTTTTCCTTCCAAATCTTCGTTGGCGGTCCACACCAGAATTCACACAGGTGAAAAACCGTACAAGTGCAAAGTCTGTCCGAACGCCTATACGTCCAGAACCTCGTTGGTGGTGCATTCTAGAACCCACACAGGGGAAAAACCGTTTGAATGTCAAGTCTGCTCAAGACCGTTTGCCTGTAGATCCGCGTTGGTGGTACATTCCAGAATTCACACAGGAGAAAAGCCGTACAAATGCAAAATCTGTTCGAAATCTTTCTCTGACAATTCTTCCTACATAAGGCACATAACGGTGCATGAAAAAGAAAAGCCGCATAAGTGCGAGGTGTGTTCAAAATCCTATTCCGACAAATCGTACCTTGTGGTGCACTCCAGGATTCATACGGGAGAAAAACCTTTCAAATGTGAAGTCTGTCCAAATGCATATGCCCGCTATCCTTCCTTGATACATCATTCCAGAATCCATACTGGTGAGAGGCCGTATCAGTGTAAATTCTGCTCTAAACCTTTCATTTCTCAAAATGGTCTCTCTCGTCACGAGAAAATCCATGAAGGGAAGACACTAGAGATGCCGAGTCTGTACAAAATTGTATCACCATCTAAATTACGTCCTGTTGTATTTACTGTAACTGAAAATGGTCAACTAGTCCAGGCTACAAAAAATAGTGAATAAGAACTTCACTCACGAAAAATGATTCAATTGGGCAGTCTCAACTGAATTGAATAAACATTTTTTTCATTGATTTGAAAACAAACGTAGTGCCAGTAAAAAACGTGAATCAATGACTAGTTTTTGTTTCATATTCTATGCAAAATAATGTATCTTCAAAATATTTTGTCTTCAAGTAGGGTTTGATTTCACCTCAATGGAGTTAGTTTGTTTTTATTGTGAAAGTTACTTCAAATACAATACCAACATGTCCAAATATATGATAAAAACTTAAAGTCAGATGCAAAAATATCTCATGAAGGTATTCTTGGAAATCATAGATTTCTTACATAGTTATGATGATAGTGATTCTGCTTGTCAACAAACATTTGAGTAACGAGAAGGCTGATATTTGTATTTGCAACGGGCAGCTGTTACCATCCTTTTCATAATAATGAAATATAGAAAACGCGTTTTATTCGTTATCCGTAACTTACGAAGCAAAAAGTTAAAAGTGATTTCTCCATACCTCAAATGGTTAAAAACCAAATATGCTTATCAAATATAGGACAAACGAATAAATAGACATAACAATAGGTCACATAACACAATTCTGTGTTCTTTGACCACAGAACTACAGAATCCCTTATCAAATATAAATAAACATAAATACGTCACAAAACACAATTCTGTGTTCTCTGACCACAGAATCCCTTACAAAAGAGAACAGAACTTGGACAATGACAGAACCATGAACTTTTTTTGATTGGTTACGATCTTGAAGCGCAGAAGGACCAGATATTTCTATTATTCTTTTCTTGATAATTACTCGAAATTTCGACTTCAATCTCGAATCTGATCGATAGTGAAGTCCTTCAGACACATAACTCCACAAAGGTTCTAGGTGTGATGATTGATAAATCATTCTCACGGTCTGAGCATATTGAAACTTTATCGAAAAAATCTCTTTACTTGAGAATGGTTTCTCAAGTAAACTTGAGGATGGTTTTACAAACCAAAACCGGTCGTGATAGATGAAAAATAATTTTCTCTATCCCATATTTTTATGATCCAAGTTTGTTACGCATCAATATATTCTGCATTATCATTTCACATCAGGTTATGGGGAAATGCCACCAAAATTAATAGGATATTCATTACACAAAAACGAAATGTTTGGTTGATGTTCATCAAGCCACGTGATTCTTGCAGGAAAATTTTCAAGAGAAAAGATTTTGATATGAATTGAAGAAAAACAGTTACCCCCACAGAACAATGACTCACAGAACATCAGCATTTGGAAAATCGCTAACTTATGCTGGGACATACATATATGTATAATGAACTCCCTGATCTGATAAAGTCCTGTGATACCCTAAAGTTCAAGAAATCTCTGCTAGATTTGTTATTGGCTAAGGCTTAATATACATTACTAAAATATTTCGATGATCGAGTTTTCGTGGAAATTTCTGAGAAAATAATCTTATCCTTCAAAAGTTTTAATACTGTATTGAGGAGACGTACATACATAAAGAAAAGTAAATATTTCGAAATATCTTTTTACTTATATGTATGTACCTCTCCTCAATACGGTATTCAAACTTATTTTAAGTTCTGTCAAAAACTGA
The DNA here is from genome assembly GCA_015342045.1 of Leptinotarsa lineolata. NCBI lineage: Eukaryota > Metazoa > Arthropoda > Insecta > Coleoptera > Chrysomelidae > Leptinotarsa > Leptinotarsa lineolata. The sequence continues at coordinate 434 of WOGR01005359.1, read as the reverse complement.
TACATGGGGTGTTTTTTCCCCGTTTGGGGCTTTGTTCATGAGATGGAGCTGTTAGTAATTAACAATCTTCCTCTTAGATGAAGATTTCATGCATGCATATATTATCGCTGACTTTTATATAAACCTTTTCAAGGTGTACAATACTGTAGTCCATTATTTTGATCTATTTCGTAGGGTTCAGTCTGAGCTTGCAAAAAAACGCATCAAAATCAGCATATGGACAGACAGCGAGAAACTGCTTGTTTTATACTATGCAGTAATAAATTGACATCTTCAATACCATGTTGTTAGTCTATGAACGAATCTTTGCTTTGACATCTGTCAAAGAAGTTTTGGGGTGCATTCCACTAAGCGCTCACGACCGCAGTTTTTCCCGTTCCACTTGCTTGCGAGCGTTACTGTCACAAACTCAAGTGGAATGGATTTTGGATCGT
>WOGR01005357.1:443-13881 GCA_015342045.1 Leptinotarsa lineolata | reverse complement strand
ATCTTGCCAGGGGTGTATTTTAGGTATAGGACATTCTTCATGAATTTGATATCTTTTTTTCGTAGTATCCAAAAATAATAGAATAGTGTATGGTTTCAATTTGAAAAAATCGTGTTTCATCAGTTTTTCCGATGTTATGTTTTAGGTGGAAATTTCGACCACCCTGTAAATTATTTTCGAAAATTCGATGGGCCTGTTCATGATTTGATGCTTGAAGCGTGATTCTGTGAAATTTCACATTTTCAACTGTTACTGTCTGGGTTATGATTTTTTTCGGAGTGGTGCTGTAACTGTCATATTTTTCAGAAAAAAATTAATATCTCGATAACTAACAAATTTGGGTATAGACATTGATATACAAAGTGGGCCTAAAATGTGCTGAGAAATTCAAAAAAGTAATAAAATACGGGGTGTTCCATTTGAAACAAGGAAGTTGCACTCAACTTCCGGTATAACGGAAAGAGACCGGAAGTTGAAAATATTTCAGTTGAGAAGGCCATTTTGTTAAACCCACTACCACAAAATTTCAAGTTTTTATTTTGATTCGTTCTCCATATATTCCTAACGAACGCTCGTCGTGAAATACCTTGTATAGGGGGACTATTTTGATGGAGACAAATATTTTTTGGGAAAAATAAAAATTCACCTTGTTTTTTTAACAGACCTCGTGTTTTATCAAAAGTTAGTTGGTGAAACGCTCGTAGAAAAAAAGTGTTGCAGTTCAAATATTTGGAAGCAGTAAATCCAAATTTGTGGACTGCGCAGTTCCATCGATACTTACGGCGACAAAAAAAATTAATGGGAGCCAAATCGGGGCTGTACAGTGGCAGATAATGATCACTGAATATATTTTTCCAAACTGTATATACTGTGATGTAACTAGTCATCATATATTTCAGGTACTTTCAACAGCCTTCCAGTCAGTAAAAAGTATCGAATATCGAGAGAGGGTGACGACATCTTAGGGAGATGGGAAGTCATCACCAACCCTTATACCGTGCAGATAGCCTCCCCCAAGAAAGCTACCAAGATGGGAGGGCTGAAATCATTTATCGCTTACCAATTGACCCCTTCTTTCTCCAACGTTGAAGTCTCCAGGCGGTACAAACATTTCGACTGGTTGCACGATAGGTTGACGGCCAAATTCAACGTGATAGCGATTCCTCCCTTGCCGGATAAGCAGGTAAATAATGAGGGGGCTTGAAAATTGTTTTTCTTTTGTGGTATTTGATGATTGGGTACTGTTAAAGTTGTGATACCTTTGCATTATTGATAATATTCGATAGATGGTGACAATGAAATCGCTGTATCATTCAATCAAAATATGCGTTACTGTCTAAGATACACTTTCATTGACAAAGCTTGTATGATATACCAAAACTTACTCAAAAATTAAAAGTAATTTGAAAATATAAACACACACATCTGTTTTTACGAGTTTCGCTCTGTGTTTTTGCTCCTCACAAGAATTATTTCCACAACTTTTCGGCTAAGTCTCATTTGCCATCTTTTGGTGATTTCTGGAAATTAGAACTTGACTGATTCACTCGAAATCTGTTTCTTTGTTTATTGGGTGGTTGGTACCATTTACTTAGATGGCGCCCATTTCCTGTGTTGGCCTGATTACCTGTGTTGCTCCGATTACCTGTGTTGGTCCGATTACCTGTGTTGTCCCGATTACCTGTGTTGGTCCGATTACCTGTGTTGTCCCGATTACCTGTGCTGTCCCGCCTTCCTTTGTCATTATATCTGAGTTTTGCTTTTGGGGTTATGCGGTCTGTTGGATTTTGTGGAGTAATGTTATGGATCTCCATATTGCTGGTAACCTTTGCCCGTCATCCCTCTTATTCTTACTACTGGGTCGATAGCCTCTCTGATTGTTCGAGAATAGAAGTTTTCATTGTTTGCTAATGTTTTTGTGTTCTCGAAATTGATGTGTCCTTTCGACAATAAGTATTGGAAGAGAGAAGATGTTACTTTTCTCATCACTGCTAATTTATGTTCATCATTGCGTATGTTGATTCACCTGTCGGTCTGGCCGATGTAAGTCTTGTCACAATCCTGACATGGTACTCAACTAGTAGTTGATTTATACCGGCCCTAAGGCCTCCCCCACCACTTGACCTGGACCTTGAATGACGTCACACAACCTTGAGCTATTTGCACGTCATATGACCTTGAAGATCCTAAACAATCTTTAGCTATGAGTACGTCATATGACCTTGAGCGCGGAGTTCGATCTTGACGATCAACTTTGTCCTTTTAATTCATGACCTTGAGCTTGAGTGACCTTGAATGAAACCTCAGATTTACCTCGGATTGGAGTGAAGGGGGACTATGTCCCCTTAAAATCAGCTCATCTAAGCGTTCAGTTCGCAATGGAAGTCAGCGGTGGGAGGATGCACGATGATCCTCTGAAGGTCATTCCAAAATCCGAGACTTTCTGCCATTCATCTAACGGTTGGCATTTTATACTTGCTCGCTGAGCAGACGGTTGCCGTGAATCCTTCAGTCAGAACAAGCATCCAGTGGTGCAAGGATGTATTTGTGGTGCTGCTTTCGACACTTTGACGGCAAGGTGTGCGGTGTACTCGATTCAAGTCACTCGCGCTTTATAGTTGTAGAAGTTGTAGAACTTGTCGATAGCGGTTTAACTCGTATATACTTGTCCATATAAATGGTCTGTACTCATGATCAATGGTACTAGTGGATGCTCTACGACAACAGGAGACGTTCAGGACAATGGTTGGACACCGACAAGCCTACTGAGACACTTCCCAAAAGTGAAAACTCACCAAAAGAGACTATGGCAGCTGTATGGTGGTCAGCGGCAGCGGAAATGTATCGAAAATTGCGTCATCAGCAGCCGGCATTGGTCAATAGAAGACCTCCGATCCTGCTCCATGACAACGCCCGTCCGCACGTTTCACAAATGACAATTCGAAAATTAAACGAATTGAGCGTTGAAGTTCTGCCTCACCCACCACACTCCCCAAACCTCCCGTCAAGCGACCACCATCTTTTCAACCGCTTCGATAACTTTCTCACCGGTAGAAACTTCGCCAATCAAGACCAGGCAAAAACGGCCTTCGTCGACTTCATCGAATCCTGAGCAAACAATTTTCGTGCTGACCGAATTAATCGACTCGTCTGATGTTGTAAAAAGTGCACTCACTGATTCAAATGGCGCCTATTTCGAATAAATTGAATAAGAGATATCACAGTTTCCATTAGATCCATAGAAACGAACAAAACTTCTGAAAGAACGTAATAATGCATATAAAACATACTTGATTAATAAGAAGGTTAGGAGAATTTGTCCGGGACTGAACAGATACAAATACTTTTGACTGAAACTCATGTATAGTATAAAAATATTTATGAAGAAGTGATTTTCAGTAAATCTATAAATAAGTGACATCAAACATGTTTTTTCATTCACACTAACAATCAAAATATCGATTCGTTTCGAAAACGTTTCTCCCAACCTCCATCCTTCCCCAGGTATCCGGCCGCTACGAGGAGCACTTCATCGAACACCGCCGCGCGCAGCTCCAGGAATTCATCGACTATATGTGCCGACATCCGATTCTCTCTACCTGCGACGTCTGGATCCACTTCCTCACGTGCACCGACGAGAAGCAATGGAAACAGGGCAAGCGCAACGCCGAACGGGACCAACTGGTAGGCGCCAACTTCTGCACGTGCGTCGACGCTCCCGAAAAGGAGATCCTCTCCTCGTTAGTGGATCAGAAGATCGAAGAGAACCTCTCGTACGTCGTTAAAATGGACCAGTGCCTTAAGAACCTAATGCAGACGGCGCAGGACCAGCACAAGAAGTGCAGCAACATGTACAAGAGAGAGTTCTCCAGAATAGGCGAGAGCTTTTTCGCTCTGGGCTCGGCGTTTGAGTTCAATCAACAAGGGATGTACTCCAAAGCATCTGTTGGTGAGTTTACATGCAGGTTCCGAACGTATCACGAAATACTATTGCGGTAGCATTGACATAATACAATGAAATGTAAAACCCTAATAATGCAACACAATTAAAAGGAGTACCCCAAGGATCAATCCTGGGACCACTAGTGTTCCTTATTGTTATTAATGATATGACTCTGTCATGCTCCTCCCCACAAAAAACAGCGTATACTCTGATGATACAAATCAGTCTATAACTGACATATCACTGTCACACTACAAGGAAGAAATAGCTGTGCAAATGAATTTCACCAAATGGTCTACCGATAATGGTCTAATAGTAATTACCTTCAAAGTAATTTTGTATGCTCCCTCAGTGGAGGACCGTTCATAATGACTTTAACCCACTCATTAAATGAATCCTAAGTCAATTCAACAGGTAACCAAAAAGTTCGATTCTTCGTGAAATCACGAGACTTTCAGAAGTTAGGTATTTGAAAGGTTCATCAAAAGTTGATAACTTTTTAAAATCAATTCAGTAATTGCGATTTCCACAAGTTCAAAATAGGCTCTTCAACCTGGAATATCTTAAAAAGAGTATACAATGAGTAAGAAACATAAGGCAGTTTATTGTTTTATGTTATTTTACGGCGCCATAGAGTACCCCCACTCCTCCACTTTTTGCCATCGCCCAGTCGACCAGTCAGAAGCTACCGCGTGCACAGCGGGAAATTCAAATTGTTCTCACTTAAACGAGATTTGGGCTTCGAGATGAAACCTCGACTTGGACCTTGAATTAAGATGAAGTACCCCCAAAAATTTTTGAGCCCCGATTGGGATTTTGGTGTGATCCTCAAAATAGAACCTCGAATGGGGTCCTCCAAAAATTTTTGAGGGTGCCTCGTTCTAGTCTATCTTGAGGCCCAAATCTCGTTGAAGTGAGGACAATTCAATTTCCCGTAGTGCGCGCGGTCGCTTCTGATTGGTCGACTGAGTGATGGCAAAAAGTGAAGGAGTGGAGGTGCTCTATGGCGCCGCATCCCCCCTACTTTCGTATTTATTTTTTCAGTCGTCCTGTCAACATTACTTGAATAATTAGAGGACTGTTGTCCATGTTCTATCATTCTTACTTTTTACTAGATCATGTCAAAAGTGAGTGTGTCTCTTCTACCCTCCACCGCAACCCGCTACTTCTTACTAACTGCCTTCTTTAATTTATCAATCAAATACATTTTTCTTTATGAGTTTCCGAAAATTATATCCAGAAATGTTTCCAGACGTGAAGAGCATCGGCTCCACCTACATGATGATCGGCAAACTATACGAGGAACAAGCAAAAATCGACTGGCAGCCACTCTTCGACAAGCTCTACATCTACAAAGGTATAACAAGCAACCTACCCGACCTCCTCAACATGCAGAAGCTCTCCGAGCAGAAGAAGAAAGAGTGCGAGCGGAACTCGCAAGTCGCGCAGGTGGCCCTGGGAGACGTCAGGCGTCGCGCAGACGTACTGACGTACACCGTGTTCGCGGAACTGGACCACTTCCAGAACGAAAGGGATACCGATCTCCGGCTGACGATGAAGACATTCCTCAAGGAACAGTTGAATTTCTACAAGAATATAGTGTGTAAGCTGGAGGATACGCTAGCTCAGTTCGATTAAGGCAGCGTACCGAAGAAAGGGGTCGGTCGTGAGATTGGCCCCATTTTGGGCGCCGGATTGAACGAGATCGTCGTAGAGATTATTGAAAGGGTTTCGGTGATCATGAACTATAATTCGAATTTCAGTTATTTGGAACGGTGCAGCAACAAAACTGCTGTGAACTGGTTCTGTAGTTCGTTACCGGTTGTTGCAAACAAACTTCATATTACCATAGAAGATTATGAAGTGGAAAACAGAGAACTGTGCCCTATTTCCCACGTTGGGCGCCCTATATATGTTGAGGTTTTGGTGTCGCAGCAGTCTTGAGGTCGAGTTTAGCAAAGGGGTGTTGTCTGTCTATATCTTTGAAAACGCTGAACAACAGTTTTGCAATTGCCTCAAGTCCGATTCTGTCTCGTGTATTATCAAATTGAAATCGCTTGTGGACCAGACGAATTTTCGAGTGGTCTCTCTTATCATCACAATGTTTTTATCCTAGATTGGAAAAAAATCTTGCAAGGCATATTCTCAATTTAGAATTATTGTCAAACACAATCAAATTTTCAGTGTTTGACATATTTAGTGAATAGCACGTTGGGTGCCATCAGTTCGAGGGTATGTACTTCCTTTGAGATATGTAGGTTTACAAAATATGGATGAAAAAATCGAAACACACTTATTTAAACTTATTGAAGGGAAGGTAATGATGAAAATATAAAAATTTCAGAAGTAGATCAAAGCACAAAGATTAGAAACTACGTCTCTTTTTCGTGTTTTGATTGGGGTTCTTTCATTTCGTGTGATATATTTTTTCAAATATTGTAAAGCTGTCTGAATTGAAAATTTCTCAAATGATCTTACTGCAAATTATTTCAACTAAATTGAAATTATCCTTCGAATATTCAGTCAAATTCAAATAATTACAATGGCTCTTGATCGAAGATCTTTGATTAAAGCATCAATTATTTTTGGCTCTATCGAAGGTGCCCCACGTTGGGCGGCAGAATAAAAATCAAATTGAAACAGTCCTTGAAGATACGTTATTGTCAGTTTCAGGAGATGACTGACTTGGTGAAAAGTGCGTCGAAAATAGTATATTCCAGTTCTGTCATTTGGGAAAAAGTGCTTATTTTGAGTGTTCATTCAGTCGATCCCATTTGTTCACTGTCGAAAACCGAAACCTCTCTCAACTACAAATTGACCCAGATCACAGACAATCTTCTCAAAAATTTCTCGACCTACCAAAAATGTACAAAGTTATCCTGTTTAGATGTTAGTATCCTCACTTCCTGCCCCATCTCTTGTATATAATTCCCCTATTCACTCCATTTAATTAAAACATTACAAAGACATAGTGATAATTGTTAGCTAGACAAATAAACAAATGAAAGTCATCAAGGGCTATCGAGGCAGAGATATCTGCATTTAGATGTGTAACGGAAAGTCACAGGGTTGCAAGAACGGTAGTTGATTTTATGTTGATGCCGGTAATTTTTTATCGATTGCGTAAGTTTGGTATCCTTCACAACGTCTTTCAGAAGTCAGCAAGGTTTGGCCAATAACTTTTCATCGTGCAAGCACTGTAAATGTGGTGGTCGCAAACATTCCAGTGTAAATATGATGAAGAGTATTTCATAAAACTTCCGTTCGTGAAGTTATCTTCGAATAACGTGCTGAACATGTTGACGTTGATTTGGAAATAGAGGAGACGAAAAAACTATCGAGTTATTCTGAAGGAAATATCTTGGGAGTCAAATAAAGTTGAAGTTAGGTGTTATGAGTCAGTTTTATGAAAATTTCAACTGTTTTTGCTGCAAAAAATGTCATGGCTCAATCCTATTATAAACTTGATTCACTGATATCTTCAATAAATTTGTTATTTAAGATACAAATGACTTACGTGGAAGAATGGATTATGTGGTCGAATATGCCCCATGTTGGGCGCCGGATTGAAATTCCTCAAAAGATTAAGAAACCGACGTGAAGTTAGCTGTAACTTTCGTGGATTATAAAAGCATGAAGTTCTGGGAACTGTCCTATTTGAATTTTTTGTTAAACTCTATCATAGAAGTTCTCACTAACTTGAGGTCTTTCTCATCTGGTGTTGCCAGTATGAACTTTTTTCAATTTAAATTTGAACGAATTCACATTGAAACTGCCTCCCTTACGAGAAGAAATGTCTCTCACAGACATCTAATATGTTGAATAGCTCGTACTTAGGTGCTGTCCTCAAATTTAACAAAACATTGATGCTGTTCAAGCTAATACCAGGGCTTCAATTTCAATTGAATCCTTCGTTTACCTCTGTTGCCTGAGGTTAAGACTGAACTTTCAAATATAGCCTCACATTGGTGTGCAACTATTTTAGTAATAGTAACTGTTATGAATTTTAATGCAATATATGAAATACACAGTAACTCAAGATGTTTTAAAAGAGTAATTTATTTGCCACTTACTATGACATATTTATTTAGGTGATCGAAGATTCTGCTTTTTTGTTATATCGCATACAGTTTTTATGAGTATTATTTTTGCCTGAGAAAAAAGAAATAGTTTTTTTGTTTTACCATCGCTACCTTTGATGTGAATCTGTATGGTGTACGATATTCTAATTGAACATATCTCTTGTATATCTTTAATTTTGCATGTATTGAATTTATTACTATAGTATATATAAAATGAATAATGTACATTTTGTTAATTGTGAACTTGTATATTTTATTACCACTTATACAATAATAAATGCAAACATCTAAAAGAAAGCGATAGTTTTGTTTTTTGGTATATGGCACACTGTCCAGTGATAGGGCCGCGTTTTAGATGATATTTGAGATACAAGTTGAAAGTGTCACAAGTTTCCAACATCGAGTCGTTCTTAAATCCAACCAATGCTCGAGAGAGAAGCCAGCGACTAGGAACTCATCGTCGGCGACTTAGAAAACCTCTGAATTTGATGGCATACCGGTCCACGTTGTGAAATTAGAATTGACTCATTAGTAAATAGATCTATCTAATAATGAGTGTTTTATTATCAAAATTCATTCTCGGTTAAGAAAGTGCATCGTGCACTTCTTCCAATTTATGGAGATATTCGGAAGCTTGTGACTAAATTTCGAACCCAGTGTACATTATTGAACATAAAACCATCAACACTCATACGTAGAGTGAGGACCGAAGAAAATATTGCGGCTGTATTCGCCAGTGTTCGTGATGACCGTGAAATGTCGATTCGCCGCCGTTCGCAGCAATTGGGCTTCTGATAGGTACTCCTCTACGTGGAAAATTTTGCGAAAGGATTCGGTTGTGAAACCTTATAAGATACAGCTGGTGCAAGAATTGAATCCACACGACTTCCAACAACGTCTAACATTTGATGAATGGGCGCTGGCAAAATTGGAGGAAGATCCACATTTTTATTGAAAAATTGTATTCAGCGACGAGGCTCATTTCTGGTTGAACGGATACGTTAACAAGCAAAATTGCCGCATCTGGCGTGAAGACCAGCCACAAGCATTGCAAGAACTACCGATGCATCCCGAAAAAGTCACTGTTTGGTGTGGATTATGGGTCGGTAGCATCATCGGGCCGTACTTCTTCAAAGATGACAATAGCCGGAACGTTACTGTGAATGGCGAGGGCTACCGTGTGATGATTGACGACTTTTTGTTGCCCAAAATGGAAGAATTGGACATGCCTGACATGTGGCACCGTCAACAAGACGGTGCCACTTTCCACACGGCACGCGAAACAATGGCCCAATTAAGAGCCGCCTCCGGTGAACAGTTTATCACACGTTTGCGGCCCGTCAATTGGCCGCCTAGATCGTGTGATTCAACGCGTTTGGATTATTTCTTTTGGGGTAATGTCAAGGCTCATGTCTACAGAGATAAATCAGCAACGACTGACGCTCTGGAAGCCAATATTGAAGCATTTATACGTGAAATACCGGTCGATATGTTAGAGTGAGTGTGCCAAAATTGTACCTTACGCATGGGCCATCTAAAGCAGAGCTGCGGACAACATTTGCATGAAATCATCTTCAAACATTAGATTATACTTATCGTTCTATCGAGTCCAATAAAAATTTCATCAATTTTTTCAAACTTTTTGAGTTTTTTTTGAAAATTAAATCCTATACCTCTTAAAGAATCACCGGTTATAATTGCTGAAAAGTGTTACCAAATTATAAGCTCTCATTCGGATACCAACAACAAAAATTTCCAAAAATACTATACTTCTTTTCAACACTTGTCACTGTAGTGTAATATGTTTTGCATCCCCAACGTTAGAATGCATGAATGAATAAAGAATAATAAATAATCAATATTTTATTAATCAGTTTTTATGCTTCGACTTGTTTAAATGCTCTTGTATGCTTTTACCAGACATAACTTTAATTAAAAAAAATCTTGTGAAAAATCCTGACTACTCTATGATTATATAAAATTGACAAATTTGAAATATGATTTTAGTATAATCCGTTCTTGAAATAATTTCTGTATGGACCTTAAACGTTGGAATTTATCCTGGTGAATGATTCTCTGTTGCATCCGTTTCTCCAAGTATATACACAGAGGGCGCACACTGATTCTAAGTATGACATTACTAAGAGTAATCTGTCTGTACCTCACTTTTCACTCTACATTAATCACTATGAAAAGCAATTCTGTGACTGAACAAAAGAAGAACAGTACTTTGGACGTTAGTTTGTATACCTGTATACTGTAACATGAATAAAATTAATCCAAATAAACAATAGGGACTTTGAGTAGTCAGCATTCTGATTATGATTTATTTGAAATGCTACTGTAGACTGCTCTGAAAAAATCCAGATCTGTGCAAATACAAATTCTAATAATTGATACATTACAATCTACAAGTTGAAATTGGCAGAAAAGGTTCGGTTGTGTTCAGATTGCCTCGCAAACAGTACAAAATGAAAAGTATAGAAAGAAATGTTACATTCTCTTAATAGAAATGATTTTCTTTTGGGGGCTATATTCAAAAAATCTCAATGTGTTTTGATATAATAATGTTTTATTGTTTTTGAGAAGGTTATTCGTGAATATTTCTATGCAAGATAACAAAATCATTTTTACACTATTAACTTCACTGGAGATATTTTCGCTACACAATCGCTCTCACAGTCGAAATGTGCCCATGTACACATATAAAAGGTATGGACGTTTTCTGCAAATAAGTGTTTTGTATTTTGGTACGGCTTGCCTCTTATCTGCCATTTATGAATGCGATATGTTTCGACTGTGGTTCAGTGCTTCAGTTTTTATTCGAAAAATTATAAAAAAGCACGAAATGTACCTATTGAGTTGGCAAATATGAACGAGTTCAAAACGTGTACTTTTTCGATTACTGTCAACTTGTAAATGATTCTTAATTGTCTTTATTATGATCATATATCACGTATTTTAACACGTGATGAATGTGCCCAAGCAGAAATACTCCTGGAAGAAGGCTGGAGCTACCGACGAATTGGTCGTCGATTCAATGTGTCCCTCACATCCATCACACGGAGCTTGCAAAGATTCGATTAAACAGGCGATCATGCTCGCAGACCATGTCAAGGACTAAATCAGGTAACTACCCCTATTCAGGATCGATATTTGATAATTTTGACACTTCGACAACGGCTTGTTACACATCGAAGTCTACAAAATCAGTTTCGAAACGTGTATGCTATACAAATCAGTACGGAAACTGTTCGCCAGTGACTCAGGCAATACAACATAATACTTAGGATTGCTGCCCGGGGTCCTCTATTAACTGCAGATCATCGAAAGAAGAGACTACGTTTTGCCAGGAAACAAGTCAATTGGTTAGAGACTGAATGGGAATGAGTGTTATTCACCGATGAGTGCCGATTTTGTTTACACAATAACGACAAACATGTTCGTGTGTTACGACACTCCAATTATCGGTATGCTTAGGGTAACTTTTCACAAACTATATTATTCGTTTGAGTGTGGGGTGGTATTTTTTTGACCGCACGTAAAGACCTCGTGGCCATACACAATGGGTCCGTTACAATTGAAAGGTACATAATGGAGCAACACATAGTACCATTTGCCCCTTATATCGGCAAAAATTCTTACTAATGCAAGACAACGCCAGATCACATGTTGTTGCACAGATAATCAGAAATTACCTCGAAGAGGTTGAAATTTATACCATGACATGGACAACACGTAGCCCGAATTTGAATCCAATAGAAAATATCTGGGATATCGTTGGTGGGTGATTGAGAGAGCATCCGATTTAATCAAATAACCTGCAGGAACTAGGGGAGAGACTGATTCAGTTTTGGAGAGGACTAGACCAAAATGAAATAAGACACATAATTTAGGTATGGGCCAACGATGTGATGCTGTTATGAGTGGTAGAGGTGGAAACACTAGTTATTGACACTTTTCTGTATATTTCCGTCAACTTTTTTCCAACAATATTTTGTTTGTAATTTTTTTTTCTATATTACGTCATCCCTCGATTTGACACAGTACAACAATTACTAATACTATGTGTTAATTCAGTTTGAAGTGAGAACATATCTATGTTTCATTTTTTGTCAATTGCAACCTATCAATGCTGATTTGTTTTTGAATTTTTCAGTAAAAACAGAAAATATCGAAGTAAACGAAAACAAATTACCAGCATCTGCGAAAAACTGACTAGATTACCGCTTTACTAATAGCAGTAATTGACACAAAGTAGCACAACTCAAATGTTCAATTATTGAGTGAATCGTTTTCGTTCTCCCCTTCAGAATTCGTTTGGACAGCCGGCTATATCCTGCATTAAATCGTAGCTTTTTAACTGGTTCTTTCATGCCATCGCTGATGCTTACGAATGGTGAACGAATATTTAGCTGGTTTGATTAAAAACCGAAATCGATTTCATGGTGATGCTACGCGAATGTGCAAACTGTAAATTAAAGATAGTTATCAAATTTTCATGTTGCACTGGAAATTGCCGAATGCAGAATATTTTCGGTGAAATTTATCATTATGCGATATTCAACGTGAATTGGTATGGAACTCATCCTTTGTTTTTTCATTTCCGATTCGGGATGGATATTCCTGTGACATCAACAACACTTCTCATGTGAAATAGATTTGGTGGATATTCCAAAAATGGAGACATCAATTGAAAACCTCTTTGTCTTTGTGAGAAACCGAAGATCCCTGATTACCTATTCAAAAGAGAGAAAGACCTTTCTTTTGGTTCCGGTAGAAACGTGATTTTATTTCATCATAATATTATTAACTATAGCAAATATAATCGTGCATTTTAAATTGATGCACAAAAAAATCTTAAAGTTTTATGAACTTGATTAGTAATGCCAATTCACAATACAGCCACCAACAATGACTACTATTTAAACTTTCAGCCCTTCAACAGCTAGCGTTACCATACGGTAACGCTTACAAGGTTGTACATCAAGTGCCGCCATATATTTTGAGGTTAGAAATTTGAAATCTGGGAATATTTACTACATACATATCTCTACCAGCGTTGCCACAGCTACCCCGTACGGGGTAGTTCTACCCCCCTTGAACCTAATTTCACCCTCTCGCTCCCCTCAAGTAAATCTACCCCACTATAGATCTATAGCGAAAGAATGTAAAATGAAAATTGAAGAAATGAACAAATATTTGATTTTGAATCTACCGCGATACACGAGTACCCTTGGTAACATTGGGTAGAATGAGTGGCTGGCGGCGGTTCCTTGGGTTGTGTCTTACACCAAGTTCTGAGTTACACTCACAGAACTATAACTTAGAGTATAGTTCTATGGTTACACTACACAACACTGCTCTTCCAATGATACCGAGCGTCGTGATCAAGCCCTGTGCGTCTAAAATT